>JAANSN010000846.1:0-44256 GCA_036850665.1 Dicranocentrus wangi
AACCACATGTGATACGCAACTCTCTCAAGTAAAACTTGTCTATCTATCTACGTTTATATCAATAACTCTCCTCCTCGAGCCGTTTCTTACGAATTTGCTGATGTGAGTGTGTGTGTGATGCTGATGATGGGAGTCTAGTCTTGAGACCTGATGTGATGAGTGAGAGAAGTGCATTTTCAGTAGCACACAATTCACTCTTACTTCGTATTTTGGTATTTTACTTACTTACTACGAATAACGAATAAACATTTTATATTTTTCAACATTGAGCGAGCAAAGAATAATCATATCCTCATCTCCTTTTCGTTGTGTTCGTGTAAAAGTAAAAAGAAGTGCACAATTGATGCTGATGTACGTTTAACTGTGTTTCTGACTGTGTGTGGCGATGATGTTTGTATGACGAATTTTCTTTTTACTTCACACGGTGTGCATTGCATTATATAGTACATATTTAAGTACGTGGTATTGGTATTGGTATTACATTTTACCTCTTTTTCATCCTTATACCTTTTCCTCACTAGTGAGCCCAGTGTCATCAGATCATATCATGTGGTGAAGTCCAAACAAAAAGCAGGAGTGTGTAACTGCGTACTATATCTGAATTTTTACCTATTTTGATTGTAAATATTTTGGATCAAAACGGAGGAGTAAAAATACCTTGAGCAACTAGCAACTCTCTATCTATACTAGTCTGAGTCTGAATAAAAATTTGTGTGTGAGCAGGTCCGTAGCTATTTTTATAATCCGCCATTCATCAAATTGTGATTCGTACTACTTTTTGGTACATGCCTGAGCATGATGATATGATGAGCGATGCATGATGAGTTTCGTGTTTTTTGTCTTAAATTGTGCAGCATTAGCAGCAAGCAAAACAAGTTGAATGAAAATGAATGAAAAAAAGCTTTCATTTCACACAACAAATATCCCCATCAACGAACGACATATTGATTGTGAATTATTATTACCCTGAACCACATTTCTTTCTGGAGCTTGTGACAAGTTTTGTGAACGTGAACGTGAGGTGATTTGCGGGTGGTTGAATTTTTAAAAGTAAAATTCGTGAAGTTGCAAAAATTGATGTTGCACAGTGGTTACTAAACAGCGCAGAAGTGCATGGTTGATTCCATTGCGCGCGTTACGCCTTTACGGGAAGTACTCCTTTAATGGTGTATATGGACATTAGTTAAAAGATCACACCATTTTGTGATTTAGAGCAGTGAAATAGTAGTCCTATGCATATTATTGCGTGTGTACATCGGTGACTTCCAGGTTTTCAACATGGATCATTCATTTGAGTACAGTCATGAGTACGACGACTCCTTCGCTATTGTCAGTGCAAGCAACATTGTTTCTTCGTCAGGCGCCCAGCGCCAGTCATCATCAGACTCCTCCAATGCCTGCAACCAGTCCATCATTGTAGACAATGTAAGAAAAAATGAAAGTTCGATGTATGTACATGTACCTTTGTGTTATTGTGTTCGTTTCACATGCTATAGGTATGCCATGATTGTTACTGTGTGAATGCATCAACTCTACAATTCAACATTTTATAATATAATAACATACATATCACACAATCCCCATCCATTCACTATCCAATCCACAATATGTACTAAAAAATTTGGCTTCTGTAATAATAATTATAGTTTGGCTTTCGGATTTTTTTCTCAGAACTTAGGTGTGCTGAGAGCGGATAATTATTAGTTGAATTGACAGGGGGTTCCTTACAATTCATGAAGTCATGATGCTGTTCCTAACTAGGCAGGCACATGCACAAATGATTTTTCTTTTTTAACGTATGCGTATACCATGGTTGATTTTGGTTTTGGTATATTTGTATATTGCATGATACACAGGTGAGAGTCATACAGATTTTGAATGCATCCGAGTAATTGTGGTGCGTTTGCTGATGCTTGCATGATGCAACGTTCCTGTTCCATACGATACGAATACGAGCAGTAGTGAAGGTTTCATTTTCCCATCAAAGATTGCTCAAAGTTATATTCGAGTTTTCCTTATTCCAAACCCTTTAGCAAGTTCCTAATCTGTGATCTATCCTATCAAGCAATCCTATCAATCCTAGCAAGTTCCTATCTCTAGCCTCTCTCACATCCGATGCCTAAAATAGCACGTCTCGTGTGTAATTAGTATTGTAAAATATTTAAATTGTCAAATAATTAAAAAACCGAGAGGTTCCCAAAAATGGATTGGCTTCGGGTAATGGACAGGCATTTGAACCATTAAAACATTATCAATATATATTCTCTGCATGCAAAAACTGCAAACATTTTATCATACTGTGGATGTGGAAAGCATTACTAATTTACTCGATTTAAAAAAACGAATCTCTATTTCATTTAATAACTAATCGTAAGATGTGTCCAAAGAGGAGTGGAAGGAAGCAAAAGTTATTACAGATTTGTGTTTTGTGTATACTAAAAATGAAAATATAGAGCGTAATTTAGTCCGTACGCATATAGGTATAACTTTTGTTTGTTCTTTTGAACGTATTATTGCCTTCAGGTGTCACGATGTCAGGCCAGAGTCTGGATTAAGTAGGACGCGTCTTGTTTACAAAAGATGCAGAGTCGCAATATTCGCAACGTCGCGAGCACATTAATTATGCAATAGCACCGTACGTAAACTAGCGCATGGATAACAGCATAGTACCTCCGTACTCTTTGATTTTCCTTGCTCTGTTCAACCGGGTAATCAAGCACTGATAGGAGCGGCTATTGACTGATAATAATTCCTATTTAAGTTACCATTTTGTGGTTTTCAAACATGTGGACTGGATATTCGAATTTCGAATAGATATTCCGACAGCAAGTGCAAATCAGCTTTTGACCCACATGACTCAAGCAGACAAATGGACAAAAGAGATTATTGTAACAAAACAAATATAAGTAACGAATAAACAAACCAAACTAGATAAGCCTAAACTCATATCACGTCACTCCATTCCACGAGGAACGACAGTTTCCCATTTCCATGTACTTTCCAGTTATTGTAATACAGGCACTATAGAAAATTTAAGGGTCGAGACGACAAATTTTTGCTCGGATTGAACTTAATGGCGACATGTGGAAAAAGGGAATATAGAAAAACAGATCAGTTGTGCACATTTCCATTTCCTCTGAACTGCCAAATAGTTTGTTTTAAGTATTTACAATTGCAGTAGCAGTGTATGTACAATTAAATTACCTATGTGAAATAACCGAGGTTTAAAGCAACAGTAATAATATCCTGGGCATTTACCTGCGTAAAATGTAACTTAATACTTATTGGTTAATTGTGTGGCTTCATTTATTCCAGAGCGAGAAGAGTTGCAAGGATTTTCGTGCACACGAATGGATTCATCTAGTCTTTTCCCTCATAAACAACTGCGCCTATTTGACATTAGCTGGATATTTGATGTACAAATATTTGAGCGACTCGGATCATTATGTTATTTCTACAGTCATTATCGTTAAATTTGGTAAGAATCATTCTGTAATATCTCTATCCTCTGTATTAATAAGATCCGGGTGAAAAGAAAAGCAGTGTAATATTTTTTAATCACGTCGCACGTCACCCCATATATTAAAGTTCACAATCATATGCTAATACCTTCTTGTAATGTTCGATCTTGTTTTTCGATTTGTTTCAGTGTATTCGACGTACTTTTTGTTCCATGGAGTTTTTCGAGAGCAGCCATTTCAAATCATCATGCAAACAATGACTATCTTCAGCATGTGGACTGTTGATCTCATTTATACCCTTTACAGCGTTGTTCATCCACCGGATAGACTTGCAAATAACAGAACTGATCCGGAAATGGTAATACTTTCATATAAAGCCAATCAAATGTTCTATACATATATCAGGAAGTTAAAATTATAAAAATGCACTATTTTTGTTCTAATTTGGTACCATCTACTTCATAGATTCTGTTCTACGTACGAACTGCTCTCACAGGGACAAACCTCCTGACCGGAATCGCCGTAGCATGGAAATACTTTTCTCTGGAACAAGCCATTTTCAAAACTGTTGGAACAGACATGAATCGCGTCAGTATTTTCCGAAGCCTATTCTTTGGGTTTAGTCTCATGGTTTTTGACATGGAAATCAGTCTTTCTTCGCTGTTATTATTTCTTCGAAATGGATTTGCCAACATTCTCGTTCATGAAATTGCAATATTGAGTGCCGGGTCGTTGTTCATCATAATGTGGATTTACCTGGGATATCGCGCTGTAAGAAATAATAACCATTTCAGTATAATATGTTAAGTGAACCTCATAGTTTATATAGGAATGTGCCATCTACGCGTTTTAACATCTTGTTATTATGTGTAGGTACGAACAGAGAGCCAAGCGTTAACTTGGATGTTTTACTGTGTCAGTATGATCCAGCCCGCGTACATACTGTGTCTCTTTGTCCGGGTATATCACAAATTTACTACTCACGATTATGTAATGCAAGCGAATTTGACGTGCCACAATTCAGCTTGATACTGCTACAACAAATTAATTAGAGATAGTACTAATTATATATTTGTTATGTCTTTAGAATCTGAAATGGACTGGCAGTAGTGAACCAGCGCTCGTTGTAAGCAGCCATGTGATCTCAGTTATAGCTTTGGTGGCGCACTTCGGTGTTTTGGCAGCCATAATCACTGTTCACCACTTCTATGGCCGTGGATTTGGAAATGCTCTGGTTGATGGAGTTCATGTGTCAGTCAAGAATAGTGCAGAATATGAGGACCTCAGGCGTATTCTGTTTCATCCAATAAATCCAGTTCACAGCTATTACAACCCTAACTCATCTTCACGAGCTGTTTTAGTTAATGCGGACGTGTATTAATATAGAACCAATTCACATTCAGGGACTTATTAAATTTCTTACCGTATTTTTAATATAGGACATTATACTTATTTATGTATTGGTGAGAAGCTCCGCTATATCGCTTATCTAGAGTCAGAGTCGCAGATCGCAATAGCAGTTAAGTTAAAGCGTAATATTGATAGTAATATCTAATTAAGTAGGAAATACTTAAGACAACCAATGTTACCAAACACCGTCATATTTTTTACTGCTGGATTGTAGACCCTTTTACGATGTTAATTCTCATTGTTCCTTTACTTTTTAGTATGTAGCGTGGTCGACTCCGAATTAGCAAAAGTAAGTTTTTACTACTTGATACCTTACAATATACTTTTTACGGAACGAATTTAGTTATGTAAAGTTTTTAGATTCGAATGCTATTATGTCATGATGAAATGAAATAAAGGCAAATGAAAGTGTTATTAATATGGACGTATGAATTATAAGGTTATTAATATACGTAGTAAAAGAAAAGCCCAACATTTTCACGATTCATTCATTTCAGCAATTTTAGTGGTTAGCTGTTAGGAACGTAACAATAGCGCTTACCACTTTGTAGTCTTGTACAATGTACAATACAGTGCAAATGAGGAAATCTAAACCTAAAGTTCCGTTGGGCACCAGCGCGTCCTTGAAACTTTAACCAAACCAACCAAGCCAAAACATGAACTCACAAAATTACCAGGTGCTGCATTTGCTGGCTGTTCCAGTAAGTTGTAATAACAATAGCCCACACACAGACATACATACATAATCATTGTAATTTTACATACATAATCATAATCATTGTATATACATAATCATTGCTGCAGTTTGGTGAGCCCATCTCACTTTATCTGGATTTTGAGGAAAGTAACAAAATAGTACTCTTGTTTTGGTATCCAAAATTGGACCAAAATTATCTGTGATGCGATGCTGCTATGCACTGGTTTTATGAAAAAGAATGGCATATCATCAGCCACATCACCACGCATGTATGCACTGCTGATAATATTATCTTTCTGTGTACACATTGTTGGACTATATTTCCATACGTACACCTACACCTACAGCTACCTGCTCATTACCTGCGTATGTATTGAACGGACTGGATAGTTTTTTGCACGTTATATTTAACCTAGTTTAGTATAATCATGATGAGTACAAACTTGTTAGACAAATGTAAATGGATACGAATAAATTTGAGTAATCGGCAAAACTTGTTCAAATCACACCTTCTATCACCCATTATTCATCGTCAGAGTCAGAGCTAAAAAGCAATATGGTATGGTGAAGCTGAGGAGGAAGTCATGATGTCACTCGATCCATCCATATACTACTTTACCTGGTGTACTGACAAGCATCTAAAATCTACATGATCTTCTCGTCATATACGAACCTTTACGCTTCATGTAATTAAGAACCAATTACGTATACAGGATGTAGCTGCGATTTGTGGAGAAAACCATTTCCATTCCCGGTCTCAAACAAAACAAGCGAGTTAGTCATATCCGCATCATGTTCTTCGAAGGACAATCTTGCGTTTTGTTGTAGTAAAAATATGTTATTTGACATGCTACAGGTTCTTCAGCTAACGTTCACGTGTTACTAGTAAGTTTAGTGTAATCTTCCGTAATGGACCGCAAAAAAGCAAAGGAATGGGGTTCTGATATAATCAGAACAAGAATTTCTCGGGAACCCTACTTTTTAGAGGTACATATAATTTAATATCCTCATACAAGGCTTTCGGAAAGATTATACTGATGGTTTAAACGTCAACTAATTACTATTGAATGCATTTAATACCAGGAACGGACATGGAGGGATTTAAAGTTTTGGGAATGGATTTTCATCATATTTGCTTTACTATCTATAGTAGTAAGCATTGGATTTAGTATATACCATTTAGTGCTGGCATTAATTGACAAGGATAAGTACATTTTTCCAGTGCTGGTTATCCTAAATAATTGTAAGTGTCAAATTATACATAACCTTTAGGGACATGACAGGACAAGTTCATTGTCCAAGGTTAATGGGGTCGTCTCGTCGTAATGTGTGTTCTATCTGAATAAATTTCAGTATTTTCTGCCTATTTCCTTTGGAATGGAGTAATGGAGGAATTGCCATTTAAACTCCTTATACAACTTGTCATAAAAACCGTAATTTGGGTCTTTGATCTCATGTATTTTCTTATGCCGAGCAAAGAAGTTGGCGAATCAGTTCCTGCTGAAGACGAGACTGATCCCAGAACACAAGTCCGCGAAGTATGTGACAAAACAACCGAAATTTAATAACTACTAATACCAATACCCCATTTATAACGATCAATCAAACTCATTCGCCAGAACAAAATGTTGCATGGTTTTGTTTTGATGTGAATATAGATACGCTTCTATATTTCCTCGTCCTTGCTGTTTCTCACATTAACTTCCGGTGGGCTTGTCATCTACCAGTACTGGACGTCTAACATTGCTGTTTTCCGTACCGTAGGAACGGAGCCAAAGTATGTGCGGTTGTGCCGGCTGTGGAACTTGTGTCACAGCATGATGCTCTTCGATGCTGTTATATTCATCACCCTTATATTTCACCTTTGCAACTTTCCAGAGTTTATCAACTCATACGCTGCATTCTACCTTATACCAACGTGGCTCATTGTTACAGTTATTTACGTACTACTTGGCATCAAAGCTGTAAGTGGATTTACGGTTCTAAATCACCCATAATATGGTCATACTAGTATTTTGCTAGAGCTAAAATTGATTGCAAAATGTGAATTTCATGAAAGCTGAACCCCGTAATGTTCTTCTATATTATGTGCGTGTAGAGCAGTCCACACTCGTGATCCTTAGCTAGCCATTTGTCAGATATGATCATTTTATTACGCAATCATACCCAAAGACTCTATCGTTCAAGTCAAGGGTAGAACTTTCACTCGCGCTCGTCTTATTATGCATGTATAACTTTCCTAAATGTGTATTTTTTGTGTGCTCGCAGATTGAAAAGGAAAGCCGTATCCTTACGTACGTGTTTTACGTGGGAAGTCATTTGCAACCTATATTTGTCATCTTTATGCTTGTCAAAGCGTCTAGGGTAAGTTGAACTTTCTGCAGGAATACTTATCCAATATCCCCAATTTAACCTTGAGCGTGAAGTCTGCATTTTGACTTTGTCTGTAAATTCAACTTGCATATAATTTTCAATTATGGTCGGTTTCTTGTTGTGGTGGTAGGGTTCTCTTGGATTACTTCTCTACATCTCCCTTTATGTCACTTCTGGTCTAAGTTTCTTAGCTCATATCGGATTACTAGTCACAGTGGTCCGTCTTCAACTCTCTTATGGACTGGGACTAAAGCAAGCAGGTAAATGTAATTCACATCCGGGCTCCTCTGTTGCCTAATTTTCATTGTACTTTGTCTTTCGCGAAATTCTTTGCATAGCATTCTTTAGAAATGAAACCCACCCAGCATGAAGCAATAATGGCGGTTGATTATAATCACATCCTTCATCCTTATTCTTTATCTCTTTTATAAAAATAGCTGCCCGAGAAGTAGAGCGAAAACATCTCGTTACAAACATTGATGATGGTGGAAGGAGCACTGAAGTACAGGTACAGCAGAACAGGGAAAATAATAACCCGTATCAGCCAACGGAGACCGAACTGTAAACCCAAGAAAAATCTTTTTACTTACCTTCCCCTCGTGAACAGAGTCGAGTTGCCTGCGTCGCAGAATCGGAGGTCTCACCAATATTGTTTGAAACAACATCCTACACACCGGTGTCAGGGGAAGTGTTCAGTCTTCGCGTTTTTTATCATATCATGGCAATTTTATTTTTTATGATTCCTCATTAATTTTTTTTATTACCAATTCCTTATTCCTCATGCATAACGAACGAGTAGGGTGATGCAACTTGTATATCACATGATTATTATTATGCACATTTTTAGTCTTTCTGACATGAGCAAGACGATTTCTTTGTCAAAGCCAAAATTTATATACATATATGCGTATTTATCATAAATATACCTATAGTATTGCTAATGACTTCAGCCTGGCTGGCAAATAGAGAAAATCGATAATCATGAAAATTAAAAATGCTGTTTATAAGCTAAGTAAGAAAGTCACGATGGAGGAGATTTATTGGGATTCACAATGATTTGTTTAAAGGGTATAAGCAAGTAGACACAGGCACGTGTTATTTCTTTCAAAAATTCATAAAATGATATATGGTATCTCTAATTACAGTAATGTTTGCGATAACAATAAATATTCCAGGATATCGATACTGGGAAAGAACAATCCTGCTGATGATAGCAAATTTTGCTGGACCTTAATTACTCTGTCGGCGATATTTCAGTTCACATACAAACTCTCCTGACTTCATGGTCAGAGAAAAGCCTGGCTCATTTGCACTGATGGTGGTAATGACATCCGGTCCTTCTTCACAAATTTGATTCCAAACCATCTGCTTCCCCTCTTCCACAATCTGTATGCTGGTCTGATTTGGAGAAAAAAATTCTTTCAGCCAGCTCGATTTTACCCTATACCATAATATATAAATGTAAGACAGTGTTTTTGACATACTTGACATTTACGTGAGTCGAAAGTCTCGTCTTCAAACTTCTCATTGGGTTTGAATGTGATCTTCTTTGTCCGGAAGACTGACTCTGATAAAACCACCCATTGGTTTATATCGCTCAGATAGGAAATTTCAAGTGTGGGTCGTGCGACTGACTGTACCTTGCGTAGAACTAATCCCACGCCTAATATTTTTAGTTTAAAACAAGTGCTTCGTTAATATAAACAGGAGACATTAATTGGTAAAAATTCGCATCATGTGCAGACAAATTGCGTTTCATACCCAAACCCTTCAAATACTCATCAACATTTTCCGCCGACTCATAATGATACTTTCCAACAAGCACTGGAACTTGGGCTGGTGCTGCTGCCATATTTCTCTATGAAAGTTTATTCACTAATTTTGCGACGATAATGAGAGAAGACGACGTGGACTTCGGGTGAAAATATCCTTAAATAGATTTAGGTCGGTTATAACATTGCTTCACTTCAACTAACATCTAATCTGAGTCTATGAATAATTTATCTTGATTCGAGATTCCAATAGTTTTGAGAAAGGATGCTGAGAAATCCGCCATTTGGCCATTTGGCATTGAGTCTCAAAATGGGCGTTATTTTACCTCAATTTCGATTTTTGTGTATTTCGTTATAGTGATTGTAACATGAATTCGCTGAACTCGTGGCCTCGTGGGTGTTTTAGGTGGGCATGGCCATGGGTGGGACCTAATGATCTCATTCATACGGATCTCATCTCATTCGCATTATTTGATTATGTGCCGTATGTCATAACCCCAATTAGAGATAGGTTAAGAAGATAAAGGGAGGATGAAGAGTGGGTTATATGTGAGTAGGTAAAATTCAAAGAATGGACATTTCCATAAGATGAGGATAGTAGCAAATTATGATATACCATCAACCTAAATCGGTTTGTTTTATAACTTGCAGTGCAGTTGTTGTAGCCTTCAACAGAACCAAGTTCACAAATTACCCATATAGACGTAGCTTAGGAGGTTATACATGATATCGCGTGCCATTCAGCAATTTAAACTTAAATGAAACACACTGGCGTGGTCAGTGCTCACATTAGTCAGTGCATGTTTAATTGATTTTTTATTCCACTAAAAGTATTCATTCACAACCACACTGACTCCACACCACACAACAATTTTAAAATGGCATAATAATTTAATGCTAAATGAAAATCATGATCGTTATGCTAGAAGTATTGATTAGAATTAGTACAAACAGAACTATATAATATATTGCACAATACTTACATTATGCGTATAATATACCGTCAGGATCATGCAATAGTTTTAATTTTCAAATTATATAACATTACCTTAGACGTAATCGCACAACCGTTTGCTTAAGTTTCTCTTTCACAAAATTACTCTGTGGCAAATGGGAAAGGTGTGGTGTGATCGTATACATCAAATGAAGTGACACTAAGAATAGCCGTTTGTTTAGTTTATAGTCCATGAAGATCCTGAAGAAGGATGCCCTAATTGTTATTTTATTGAGCCCGTATAATTTTCGTTTGAATATTCAACGAAAACAGAAGAGTAAGTCGCAACGACAGGAGCTTGAAAAGCCACACGAACGTCGTCTTTTACGTTTCAATATTTTTATCCCAGCCTTCCTTAACAATACTCCGTAGACAGTATGTATACAGTAGACACGGACTGTGGTAATTTTCCATTAAATATTTATAAATATTTCTTCTCTTCTAACATAGTTAGTATAACTTTGCAGGAAACAACAACGTATATATAATATAGGTTCCTCACGACTCAAGTACTTTGTTCTACGAATAAAAGGAACTCAGTTACCTCGTCATAATAATCATGACACATGAAGCATCTGTCAGTCAATTAGGGTTATTAAAATAAAGAATGTATTCAACAACGCTTTCCATCCTCATTCTTAAGAGATTCTCTAGCACTACACACAGTCACAGTGTGTATGTTTGTTTTCGTATCTCGTTGTAGGGAGCGATGTCAATAATAAAGAACGTGGTAAATGGTGAATTCATATACTCCATGATCATGATCATAGTTCAAATAAATTCTGTATCGTTTAACACAGTTTTAGTTGCTCATTTCACAATGGAATAATATGAGTGGCAAGAGAAATTTTCTTTCAAATGCAATGCAACAAAAATTAATTATCATCTCCATGAGCCATGCACTTAACATATGATCTGGCAAAGATACAAGTTGCTCCCAGTTCACACGTTCCGTTCGGTTAAAACGCTCTGAGCATTTCATTACCCAGGTGCACGGCCAAGAGTTCGGTCGGAGCCACATTATAAAGGAGTATAAACTTACAAGCAATGCACAGATTTGTTACTTTACTGGTGATGATTTGTAGATACCGTGTATCGTACGTGTTATGGTGGAAGTCTATGCAAAAGTCCTTCGGGATAGATTTTGCATCAGGGCTGCCAATATACAACATTTCCACATTTCGCCACAGATAAATGTGACTGAAGTATATAGGTACATGGCATATTACAAGATTAACATATCAAAATCTGACCTTTTTATAATTTTCGGCGGAATGACATTTGCATTGCATATTTCATTGATACTGCTTATACGTACGTTGAGAAAAAAACTTCAAGTAGCAAGTTCAGGTTTGACATCATATGGATGTCAATCACATCCAGAGTTTGTGAAATGTGTGTGAAACGAAAGTTTGCGATGCAGTAATTATTGAGGTTTCGGAGAATTACCAAATACCTAACTGTGTACCCAAGCAAACCGCTAAATCCTTTTTCTAAGGTGCTTGTTGGAAAGTTTGTTGTGTCACATCATCACATGTAGTCAACTTTTCACACGGAGAGAAAACGTAATAATTTATTATGGCAGTACGGACTGACGCTGGCGTGATCAACCCCGCATTCTTTGCGGACATTGCGGACTCGAGTTCTGGAGACGAGCACATTTTAGTAGAAAGTGGTATAAAACCGGATGGTGAGCACAATCACACAGCTTCGAGTTCACCAGACACCGAATCAAACATTTCTACCCAGAGCTCAAGCTCAACCCAACCGGCTACTGCAGACCACGATGAAAACTCCAGTTTTCATTTGGCTTTCGACAACAGAGCAGCAGACGGAAGGAAACCATTCTCCAGTTTAGCAAGGTAGGGGGCATAATGCCTAATAATATATCATATTTCCAAAACACCAACCCGGTATTAGCCAGTAACACAAAATTAATACGGGTTTACACAGTTATTTAGTCGGCACATCGTATGAAACTACACTTATTTCAATTCAACTATCTTGAAATTTACTTTTAGTGAGGATCAATTGAATAACGAAAATAATGTTCAAACCCATAAAGGCATGCAGCCTTCAAGTAGAAAGTACGAAGCAGGGGAAATGGTTTCTTCCATTTCGAATGGAAATACAACAACTAACGGCCGCCCAGAAATAATTGAAAAGAGGTCTAGTCAAGCTAGTAATGGCTTTACGAAAGAATACATTATTCCTAAAGCCTATTATCGGGATGTGAGATTATCACTTGATGGATCAAAGCCCACTTCCAACGACCCTTTCTCGGGGAAAAACTACTGTGCGCGATGTTCTTACGAGGACTCCACAACTGTTACAAGTGTTGACGGCTCTTCCTGTGATAGTTGTAGAAGTAAAGGTTTAAAGTACTACAAGCTTGCTCGTCAGTACATCGTCGAACGGCCACTTTTCTGCTTTTCCGTGTGGTCCATGTTTTACATTTTCTGGGGAAGTTCAGCATTGCCCGGTGGATCTCTCTTTGCTCTTTGCGTGCTCGAACTTGCGGCTATATTCTTAGGTAAGAAAAATCGGGAAAACTGACATGTTTACATAACTATACTTTAACGATTATATTATGTCATTCAGTTGACGCTTGTGTTCACACATTACCCTCATTCATGGCATCTTATTTATGGATTATGGGTTATCGTGCGATGATGCATGCAGGCAGGGTAGCCGGACCATCAACCATGAGATCAAAAATCAAGAGTGTGTCATTTATTATCGAATTATCCTAAAACCCCATGTGTACCCAGATGGTTTAAGCAGCAATAACAATATCAAGCGACGATGTTATAAATAGTTGGCTCACTGTGTTACATTTCCAAACAAAAACGCAGCATTCAAGAGTTGTTTGGGGAGTGCTGTGTTGTGCTGATACATTGTAAACCATAATAGCCTAAACCTACACGATAATGCGAATGTAATTGGAAGCCAAACGCAAACGTTTACCGGATCGCGTATTGATTTTTATCTGAAGTTGAAGGACGTCTAGCACGAAACATTAGGAGGACAATAGACATGTCACATTTACGCTTTTCTATGAACCCACCAAAAATTCGACTGACAAAAATACCATAATTCTAGTGGTTTGCATGACAGAAACCGTAAATCATTAAATAACTTTTTCATGCTCACTTTAGTCATACGTAACATGCATTTTTCAAATTCTAGGGTATGTTGCGGAGATCCTCCAACTACCTGCTTTGCTAGGTATGATGGCTGCAGGATTTATCTTAAGAAATGTTCCATACATTGACGTAGCCAAGGATTTGGACCTTTCGGTGTCGTCGCCATTCAGGTAAATTAAAATGTCGTTATACAGATAAAGGCCAGACAGGTTTCAAAGAATGTAATTAGAAAAAGCTACCTATTAATATGAATATGTAAAACCTTTAAAATGGCGTGCATCGTGATGGGTTTGCTTGCATGCTGTATTCCGTTTTGAACAATATAAATGCTAATAGACGGCGATGATGAGATCGCATGCTATTAGTGCGCCCGTAATTCGTCTAGAAATGGATTAGCATCCATGTCACATGATGTTTTGAGGTTTTTAGCGTGTCATCATTCCCTTCAGAAATCGACAACCACCTACCATTTACAAAGCATTATAAACCAAATTGCTTACGACTAATTACTAATTATGAAACATTGATTTTGAGTTAGTGAATGTATCTTTCAATATCGATGTTGTTGGTAATTAGCTAAGTTAGCAAAATCGCCACATCCATTTATTATTTTTTTAAATGCCAACGAAAAATAATGACTCCATTTGATCAGAAGAATAGTCACGTTTTGAACTTAATTTGGAATGCAATCAACCTATGATGAGTAATTGTAAACGTTATTTTGTAAATGTAAGAGGTTTGTGTTTGAATTGAAGCAATGTAACGTCGATGTCATTTGAATTTTACTTCAGCAAGTCTAAGTAGTATATAGATGGTATTTGCGTACATCAATTCTGGATGATAAACAATTCCATTTGTTTTAAATTATGTTTTTGAAAGTCTTATAAGTAGATATCCAAACTAAAATGGTAAATCCATAGACAGTAGCTGCAATTGCGATGCTTAATATATAGGTGTTGCTTTAAATTTTTCAAGTTCCGTAATCCGAGCAATTGAAAACTATACATTTAATTTAATACAATACCATGTATACGTATTGGATCGTGATTGTGACACGGGCCCAGCATTTCTTTTTTGTAAGCATTGCACGAGCAAAGCTTGCCTAAGAATAACAAAATCATGAAAAAAATATAACGCATTCCCTAAATTCCATTACATACACCATCAATAGAGGCTTTTGTTTGCTTTGCTTTAAAGTAAAAAATCTATTTGATAAAAAAGGGATTTGAGGAGAGGAGATATGAAGTGAAAGTCACTCACAACGACCTACGACTCGCTGCTACTCTTGTGCTCCTACTCATACGAAAGTGCAATGTAAATATCATGGAATCTTGTGAAATGTCAATATTAAATCTTTCTTACAGGGGAGTCTCAATAGTGATCCTGCTTATAAGAGGGGGCTTAGGTGTGAATGCAGTCAATATCGCAAAATTTAAAAATATCGTTCCTTCCTTGGTTATTGGATCATGCATCATGGAGGCTGTAGCTGCATCCGTGGCTATTTATCTTATAATAGGATTTTCCGCTGAGCGAGCTGCTTTAATGGGGTAAGTAAACGTTTGGGACGAAATACAACAGTGCCAGTGAAAGTTTAATATGAATCATACATAGGTGATGTGATGAAGGTGATACGTGCCCTGTTCTCACAATAATATTCCATTCTCTTTCTCCCATCTTTGTAGAAGCATTTTGTCTGCCATGTCCGGTGTGGCCGTTTTACCGTACCTGGCGTCTACAGAGAAGCAACTTTCATTGAAGGCTGACCCATGCTTGTGCACCCCCAACTACCAAAGTGCCATAGCCATAGCACGAACTGGCTGTGGACTGGATGCTATGATAGCTATCTGTTTAGCAGAATTTGCCCTGGGTTTTGTTTTCGTAGAAGTAGAGGGTAGGAATTGGCATGCATCATAAAAATATATGCTTGATTATGGCTGGAACTATATATGATGCACCTTGCAAAATGGAATTTTTTCAATATTAAATTCATTAATCTTAAGCCTTCCTCCTGGTTGAATGATCCTTCAGGTGATGTTGGACAAGGACTGCTGAGAGGTGTTGTCGAGGTATGGAATGGGTGGCGTCTTTGGAGTTATTTGGGGATTTGCTGCTGGGTGGCTCCTTGACGAAGTTAGTTGTTCAAATTTCAAATTCAAATTGTAACGGGATTTAAATACAAAATCCTGATGATGAGATTTATATATTTCGCTTAATTACCTCAATTTCAGACATCCAGCCACGAGAAAAGAACAATCACAGTGTTGGCATGTGGCGTAATGTCTCTTCTTGGCTTTTCTAAAGTTGGCTATCCACGAGGCGGTAATTGAGAAATATATATATTTCCTACCATCAACAATAAAATGCAAATCGGAATGTGATAAGAAATGCGAAATGGAAAACATTTCATTTGTTTACTTTCCCGATGCGGATGAAGGTCCCCTCGCGGTGTTTGCTGGAGTAGTGATTGTGGCTGCAATATGGAGAAAGAATAGTGTTGGGGGAAACAATAACGTAATATTACAACGCAAATAAGCTCTCATGCGCTGCATGTCCATTTGAACAGCGTTATTGCGATCCGATCCACTCATCTGAATTAATTTTCGTTCACTATTAATGTTTTTCAGGAGCAACTAAGTGCTTCCTTTACCCAGATTTGGTTTGTTTTCCAACCACTGCTATTCTCAATAATTGGGGCAAGAACCGATTTGAGCCAAGTTGATTGGACTTTCATTGGACAAGGAATGATATGTCTTGCTATCGGCTTGTGTGTAAGTTATTTATTACGTTTGAATGAAATAGACTGGGTATAAGGATTATAGGTATATCGTCGAGAAAAGTTTATTGAAATGCTGCGCCAATCAATTTCAGCTG
Organism: Dicranocentrus wangi; assembly: GCA_036850665.1. Taxonomy (NCBI): domain Eukaryota; kingdom Metazoa; phylum Arthropoda; class Collembola; order Entomobryomorpha; family Entomobryidae; genus Dicranocentrus; species Dicranocentrus wangi. The sequence goes on from JAANSN010000846.1 coordinate 16,725, forward strand.
CGGTTATTTACTTCATTTATGATGACAAGTTGGGGAAAGCTTTCACTCAGGGAAAGGCTTTACGTGTGCATCTCCTGGATTCCCAAAGGGACGGTCCAGGCTGCATTGGGCCCCGTAGTACTCGATACTGCCTCATCTGCCAAAAACCTTAATCCGGATATTGACTACACGGAATTCGGCAATAAAGTCATGAACCTTTCCGCAGCCTCTGTGATTGCTGCTGCAACTGTGGGTTGTTTGTTGTTAAGATTTGTTGGACCTAGATTGTTAGTACAAAAATAATAATTACTGCATTTTTATCTTTTGCGTCTTGCCTGCCTGACTACATGTGGCACAACAAAGTGTCATATCATATGTAATACGTACCTTTTCGTACTTAAACCGATAAAATATTTTTTCAAGTTCATGGTTTCACTCATGACAAACACGTTTACTAATTTGTTAATCTGACACTTTCGGTCATCGAATTTTTATGGAGATTTTTAGAGATCGCATCATATTACACGTACATATAAAATGATTATAAAATATTTTGTGTTACAAGTTGTGCTCGCCGATTAAATCATAAAATTTATAACATTTATACATACTAAAGCATGTTATATAAACTTAAAAAACTGACGTATTTTATTTTTCTCGATGTGAGCTAATCAAATTTTGAAATTTATCGCTACTGTGTGAGCAATTTAACTAGAATGTGAAATAAACTGTTAATGTTGACGAATGACTATAAAAACAAAACAACTGCAAGTGGGAAAAGTGTTGTTTTTTTCGAGAATGAAATCCGAGCATGCCTATGCATATGATTATTTCCACTTTACACAAGGAACTCTGGACTGATTCATCAACTTGGAGAGAAATAACACGCTGAGATTTCCATCTGTGAAATTTATTTATTACAGATACCTTGTTTGTTTTACATCTATGTATCAATTACACCATATATATTTATATATTATATATTATCATGTATATATTATGGTAGTACAAGGTAAATTATAATCATCAATAGGTGATGAGTTGTACCTCAGTAGTACGTTAAAATTATATAATGTATATATTATAATGCTTGTATCATAATGTAGTTTCTAATACACCGTTAAACTGTTTTTTTTACATCAAGTATTACTCATCATGCGATATATATTGTTTCCGCAAACGACAGTGTGTGTAGACAGTGGTGGTGCAGTGTTGCAAATCTTTAAAACTCATTCGTCGAAGCGGATATAATCTTGAATGCATGCCGGTCAAAGGTCACCTTTTCTTGGGATACTATGACATAATTCCAGACTATGACACACGCTATATATAATTAATTCCAGCATAAAAACTCAATCCCAACCTTAACATAACAAATCCTCTCATATATCTTCAGTAAAACTCGTTTCTTCTGTCTCTATACTTTCACCACTTTCGCGTTTGTGTATATCTTCTGTTTTTTATTCCGGAAGTATCTTGTTTTTTTGTATCCATATTTCGTAATACAAGTAGCATAATATATATATATAGGTTTTTCCTTACAAATTACAATTGCAGTTTTTTTTTCAACGAGAACTCTTTATAATCCGCTTTTCTGTTTCAAAATGAAAATTGTATAACGGTGATACTCAACTGTTAGAAGGTTCACTCACATATATAAGATATACAGTTTACGGTAGTTTTTTTTTATTTGTTTTGGAACAGGTTGACTGCAGTGAAAGTAGGCTCCTGTTCTTATACTCTTTTTTACAAGTAATGTGTATGTATTGACTTACAAACATGGAAATCTATTATCTTTTTAGCCTTACTTAATAAGTAAATGGCAGTTTTTATGTGATTTTAAGTAATTGCACGTATTCTTACATTAAAACTTTAGAAGCGAAATGCTCTAGAGCTCTGAGTGCCCTGTTTGTAGATAAAGTTATTGAAGAAACAAAAATAAGGATTTAGGAAAACTGAGTAACTTTTATTCTCGTCAGCTTCTATAGACGTGTCAAGAGCCTAGAAATCATCATCATCAAAGTGAGTAATATAACTGGATGGGTTGCAGGTAGGTCTACAACTCTAGGATAACAAAGTAGAGAGATTATTACTTTTGTATATCATGCTAACTCGTACGAGGTATTCTATAATATGTATTAAACAAATGAACTGTGAAATCGGGTTACTGTGATTAATTATTACACGTTACAATCGATGCATCATAATTTCGTTCGATTGACATAAACAGTTCAATGAATGAGCTTAGGCAGTGCGTAAGTATAGAATTTCTCATACATACATACATATTACGTTGTGGTAAAGAGGTAAAATGGCTAAGAGAATAATAGTAATCAGTAAGCTCAATTAAAACACATTCTCTGATGAAAATGAGCAGTAATTATAAACTAAAGCAATTGGTATATAACAAGTTTCCTTTTTTTATGAACCACGTGTGAACCATGAACACAAAAACACCTACTTGTAAATATGATGTATGTTAAAAAGTAGTAGTTGCGAAATGCGTAAAATGTATTTTTTTTTGGTATTTAATAAATCTTCGTTTGCGCCTAATGTGTTTGCCTATTTCACACAAAGTAGTTTTTGTGACTTCATATATAGTTTGCATGAATGAGCTTCACACACTGACAGCTATATAATCAACGAGTTGTAGTGACAGTGAGAATTGACAGTGTTGATGGTTTTTTTAATGAAAACATGATCGTCACACGACGAGCCCACTTCTAAAACAAGTTCTAGTCGTGTGATATATATTTTTTATATAACTTTAGGTGGGTATTATAAGGTTTTTTTATACGAATACAACTATGGCTTTCTCCCTCAAAGTCAGTGAATGAATATCAATATATTTAGCGTTACAAGCATATTATCAATTTAAACACAATTAGGTACATAAATACGAATACTTGGTAGATCAATCAGAGTGTTTCGTCAATAATATGCTTTTTATTTAATCTGCTTCACACCTTCTCGTCATTGCTTACTAACTGTAATGTCAAATGTTTGTAACAATAATACTCCACATTTTTATACTGCATAGTATTGTATACACACACTTATTAAACTTATGTAAGAGCATTGTCATTGATAAGTAATCTCAGTTAGAAATGAAAAAATCGGTTTTTGAACACCACTTATAACCGTAAAATCCTTTACACACAATAAAAATTTTCGATTTTCGTCAAATATAAGTTAATGTTTTTCACGTTTTCTCTGTGTAGGCCAGCATTTGAAACAAATGATAACGATGCATGTTATGGTTGTATAATGACTTTTGTGTAGCAGTCGAGTCGATGGGAGAAACGAAAAAGCAATCAAAATGATGCATAAACATTTTTTTTGCTATAGAGGGTTTAAAAAATAAACTATAAGTCAATATTATTCTTAAAGCTGGTCGTACATAAAGTCAATGCGAGTGGGCTCACTTTGCACAACTAAACTTAAAGGTTGACAATCTCATCCCTGTAGTGAGCTCTGGTTGGTGGTAATAATAAAAGGGTAAAATGTAATACATCCGATCAGCACTGGTCTCGAATTAGACTTAAAGAATAACCGTATATAATGTAGCACCACTTTCATTTTAAAACCACCTAATTTGGCATTAGAGGAACTGATCATCCGAAATAAATACTATTTATGGGGTCGGTGAGAAACTGTGCAGAAATGAAACCAGCATCATGCTTTTTTTTATCGTGCTGTTTGTAAAGTCAAATGTTTTGCTTGAATTAACGCCTTCAGGTAGGCGAGATAAGTCGTCGTATGTGAATTATCATCATATTGTTCACAAAAAACTGACCGTATTCATAAGTGAAACGTGAGAGAGCACCTTAATACGACAACCTGCTGACCTGCAGCCTGCTGTGCAAATATTCAGAATATCAAAACTCATTCAGAGAATCTAATTAAAATTGATATATCTCACTGTCTATATATTCATCATGACGAGCCTACTGTATTTACACGAAATTACACTTTCGAAGAATATAACCCATTCGTCACATAATCATAATGCGTGGTGATGATAATAACTTTTGATTCTAATATTAATTTTTTTTTGTAAGTAATTAAACAGTATAATAATGTTATTACTACCAACTTGGCAAATTGCTAAGCCTCAAGTCAACTAAAACAATTCATGGTGGTTTCGGATGTGCGTGTGGCATCCTTCAACAACACGTATTATTCACAGCTCTATACCAGCTAATAACACAATAATATATTTTTGTATGTATAGTTTTTTAAAAATTATAGTGCTCTAATGAGCCTTTATCAACAAACGTTTGTAATACATTGCCTTAAACCACACTCCACTAACGAAGGAATTACACGAGGTTGAAAGATCTTACTGAAGACCTGATATTTAGCAAGTTGGCCGAAATATTTTGTTGCACATAAAAATCATGCTGATGATTAGTTTTTTTTTTCTTGTTGTTAATGACTCAATCAGAATGAACTGAATAGTGAAAAACAACAAAGGCTGTCTCTTTTTACTATGTCACTATATATTTTTTTACCGCTGTTGTGCTACTTGTACCCTTTTGTAGTTTCGAAGGTTTACACTGAGCATGATTACAGGAGAAATTCCGGGTGAAACTAATAAAGTATATTATAGATTGCTGTGGGAAGTGTCTAAAGGCAAACCAGCATATTATGGGATATATAGAAATTATTATATTAACAATATTTACCAACAATATCAGTAGGAACACTACTTTGACTATTATTAAATACACATTTCCAGCATTTTTGCACCTCCAATATAACATTTTCCCGGGGAGAAAAGGTGTGCTTACCCTTTTTACTGTGTATATATCTTAGTCTACAATAATGCAAAACAACGTTGTTAAGTTCTAAGTTGATAGTTTCATTTCGATTTGTTATATATCGCACTTCGCACTATTCCTCTTCTTTTCGCGATTTTTTCTTTACGAAAAGAAACTTTTTTTTTCGTAATAATTTATAGAACTTACTCTCTAATTGTGCATTTCGGTTTCGGTTTGCCATAACCAAGTATCTCCTTATCCACGATAAGAATTTTTGACATATCCTACACATATATATATACTTTACAGTTCATCGTAATTTTCTTAAAAATTGTATTAGTTGTAATGTACGTACCATCATTTTTTGTTTTATTGATCAACTGTAATTTAGAAGATCATTAAAAATCAAGCCGATTTTATACTATTACCGAACATGTACTTGAATTTTCCCTTATACGCTATACGAATAAAGCTACACGAAATACATTAAATACACACTAGATTGTATGTTTATGTAATAATGTAGATGTTCAGAGAATCAAACCGAAATATAACAAGCATAAAATATCTGTTTTCGCCACATCGCCACAAGAATGTATATAGAAAGTTTGAACGATTGAGTGGTTTAGGTCGATGAAGTAATTTCTATATAAACACACACAGATCATGAACTATCGTGGATTATTATACACTTATAACTTGCCTATTAAACATTCAAGATGTCATCATCCCTTGATCGTCAATCAAAAATCCATTATTCAATTAATTATTTTATTGATTGCCAATCAATTAAAGCATCCCATTCCCTAACGAAGCACCCGTATGGAAAACTTGTAAATGTATTTAACAGAGCATTTTGGTATTTTGAAAGGTATGAAAAGAACTCATAAAACTGCCATATATTATGCATGGCAAATTATTAAGTCAACTTTGTCAGCCATTTGAGAAAACCTCTATTGCGAGCTACTATGTAGTAGATTTTTAATTAAATTGTACGCAGCGTGTTGTCTCTCCACATTTTAAAATTTAGTGAGTATCAGAGTGTGTATTGATGTCGCTCATCAGCTCACCTTCTTCCCCGGAAGAAATTTCTCTTTTTAAGTATCGAGCTTCATGAAATTTTCCCTACTTACAATTTGTATAACACACGAACACACACACATGCGCGCTTTCTACACCTAGACTGGCTTATAAATGTTGAATTTGAATACATATATTTAGCAGATTTTTTAAAAATCCATTCCATTTCTATATATATATGTTTGATTTCAGAGAGCTTGCTTCCTAAATTATCCAGTTATCCAGTGTACATACAGCTTACTTTTAGTAGCGTATATATATATGTATATATGTAATATGTGTGTAATTTTTTATTCATGTTTACGTTATAAAAGAAAATCCAGTGAGCTTTTTCATTTTTCCTTAATCCTAGATAAGAATACGCTGACACATGACCTGAAGTTGCGTACTAATAATCTGTAGTGTAGTGTGTAGCAATTATGTTGAATTAGTACCAATGTTTATCCACAGCGGCCTCGTTCACAAGTATGATACATATTGTTTGTAAGTAACAACTTCGTCGTGCAAAAGAATTAATCATCTCCATCTCATCATCGTCATCATCATCATCATCACCACCAGAGGTGAGGTGATGATTTTGACTTTAAAACTGGTGGTGTAGTGTAGGTATTTAGTACCAGTTAAGTTCAAAGAAGCATGTCAGTACCAATTTTTATATTGTTCTAGGTGTCCTGTTGTAAACGAATATATGAAATATATATGTAGTGAAAGCATGCAAGTGGCAAACGTAAACGATAAACACAATTTAGTATACATTTTAGTATATATGTGTGGACACTGGCTAATAATGTTAACAATATTTAATATTTGCTTGTTTGAAAGAAGTGGAAAAATTCAATATTATTTCTTGGCTGTTATTAGCTGTTATTTTTTGTAATTGTAATATGTACGTATTAAAAATACCACTTGACATTTTAAAATCAACGGTATCCGTTTTATGTTACAGTTTTTTTCACGTTTTGGTAAATATGACTCAAAAAATGGTTACAAGAGTTTTGGCAATCTTGATTGAACAAGACGTTTCGATTTGGTTCCAACGCCCCAAGTATTTGTTGGTAATATATTGGCACATTTGAAGTACATACAGTATTGTTAGTTCAGTACAAAAAAGACAAAAATATAATACCATCGCGTTGTTTTTCCGTATTGTGTGTCCTCTTGATTTTTTTTTCTCGGATGTTTTTTGTGTGCAATTTTAACATTGTTGTTGTAAGCCAACGTGGATATTGTGTTCATACGATGAGGTCATGTCAACTGATGACATGCTATTAACCATGCTGCTTACAGACTGAACATAAAAAATCATATTATGGCCTTTTTTGATAACACTTTGTTTGTTCTGCTACCATCTTTATTTAGAAGGAAGGAATGCAGGAGCCATATTATTGGTATACAACAGTAGTATGAGTAACAACACTTCCTTTTAACCGGTGCGACTGTCTACAGCTATACGCGTAGTACAAAATGAGATTACGGAACCTTGGATAATTATTATTGAGTTACATTCCAGGTATTTTTTTAAACACATGTACTGGGAGGAGATACGTCTCTAAACTGATTGTTGGATTATTATTGGCGTTTGACTAAGAAAGGTATATTTTTACACGGCAAGTTAACTACGTAATACATAATAATAGAGAGATTATGGATCGTTTCGGAAAAAGCAAAGAGGAGACCATCATCATCACGGGAGTGATGGTATATTATGTTGCTTGCACTAATTACAAGGAACCTCTGAAGATTTTGCCCGAGGAAATGTTTGTTCGCACTGATGATCGTAGTGTCAGTGACACGCATAATATTATATTAAAACATTTGGCGTATTGTGTTTTTGAGAGATTCCTGTCTCAGGAAAGTCGAGGTACACTGCAGACAAAAAATTGTAATCATATGTAGTATTTTTATACGTTTTATGTGTACGAACTTACGACAAATGTATTAAGTTTATATTACGTAGAATGTTATGTAATAGGTAATCTGTGAGAAAGAGAGTACAACAATTTGAGAATGTGGTTATCATATCATAAAGGGAATGTTAAAGTTTCATATCCTCGTCATCAATTCGGGAGGCATGAGACGTTGAGGGTTGATGATGACCTGTGCTGTTTCCACCAACACTAGCCCCATTGCCAGCAGAATTGCGAGAACCAGTCTGTGAGCCAGTGGAGGAGGTTTGATGAGACGGCAGTGGCGGAGGTTGATCCTGTTGCTGCTCTTGCAGCTGCGAGTCAGACGAGCCGTGCTCAGGATAATAAGCAGGGTGCTCCGATATTGCATAAAAGTTGCCATTATAGATGACGCCAAGCTCTCTGAGGAAATCACCACGGATGGTGGCTTTGATTGTCCAATTGTAGCAGTCCTCAGCCTCACTTTCACGGTCAAGTCGCTCGACGTCAACTATCTTGGACGAGAGTCGCTCCAGTATCACTCCGATGTCTTTGATGGTCAAGTGTCTTTTCTGATCTAGGGAAAGCTGATCAATGAGCAGAAGGAATTTTTGTGTCGTTGTTGTGTCCTCCTCCATAACCGAATGATTATTTTCTGTTTCAGACTCTGAGCTTTCTGTCGTCGTACCTCCACCTGGACCCAGGTCATGAGGATGAATGATTGAGCCGCTAACCCCTACACCCGAGGGAACTCCTGAATATGGAACACTGAGGTAACTACTTGGCACTATTTTCCTACCACCCGGTCCTCCTGCAAAACGCCCATCCTTATCCTCACCCACCCCCATGAACCTCACATGAAGGGATTTCGCTCCTGGAACCATTCTTCCCGCACCCTCCAAACCAGGTTCTTGAATAGGTGAAGTTGCTACAGCCTTGTGCACCTTTCGACCCGGAAACAAAAAATAAACACATATTTACAAGGATTTCACAGTCATCAGTCGCTACAAACAATTGCTTTGTTACAACAGAGACGTAGGCGTCCACTAAGTGGACTCTCAACACAAATTTCCACAAATAATGGCAAACTAAAAATCGTCTCAATTTCAATTTCTCAATAGTTCATGCATACGGGAACGAATAGGTTCAAATAAAGCATCAAAGATAGTAGTTATATACTCCGTAAACAATCACTACCAAAACAATAGTAATAATAATAATAAGAACAATAATAATAATATGCATACTGTAAACTGCTCTGCATGCGGCTGCTTTTACTGTAATAAGACACACACAGGTGGTGCAACACAAAGTATATATTTGAAACGAAATGAAAACAACTAAATGCATAAAAATGCGTATACTGCTTTTACTCATCATATTTTTTATAATAGTAGGCGAAACATACCTGCTAGACACAACGAATTTAACAATAAATATCATCACTCACTCTCACTGCAAACAAAGCTCTTTTCTCCAACCGCAGAGGCAATTGGTAGAGGGGAGAAATGAGTAAAAGCCAGGTCTAGACCTCAGTTTCCTTGCTTTTCCCTTCTCCCTTCCTTCTACGAGAGCTTGACCGTGATTTCACTGGAAGTACACAGGTATGCTCCGCCCTTCTTGGCATTGTATATTCTACGCTCTGCATCAAACCAAAGAAAAGTCATAAACAAAAACTAAAAATAAGCGTTTTGAGCCAACTACAATTTTTTTATTTTTAAAAGACATTTACTCCTATTAAAATGATTAATTTTCGAATCTGCCATCATCATGGTCTGGTAATTATAAAACTCTGGACCTTTTTCTTAAATATTTTCTTAAGGGTTTACAAACACCATGCATAAAATTTAAATGTTTTTCTCTGTATATAACTCCTTCTTGTATACATATTATTTTGCTAGTATAAAGCCCAATATATTGTTTCAACATTCGATTGACCCACAAAGCTCACATCCGTGGTCGTGGTGGTATATACGTGTAAAAAAACTCATTTTACACTTTGTGATAGTTTGATTTTTTTCTAAATTACAAGATCCCGAAACGTAGGTATATACGCGGCAAAGGCATAACGGAGTAGTTCACGTAGTAGAACAAAGACAAGTGATCGACGATTTCAGCATATGAATCTTGAATGAGTAGTCCCATATATTTCATTGACTGCTATCTCACTGTTATTGCATGAATAGTTTTTCAAGACTTGGCAAATCCATGTTCTTAACTGAAATATTCAGTTTTGCTCCCTACCCTACGAAATGCACAGAGGAGAGATATGGGGCGAGCGACTGAGAAAAGAATTTTGTATCTCGCATATTTCGAGACAGTACACCCTTCACCATTTTCTCAGATGGCATATCTTCGGGTAGCACAGTTCCCAGCTAGCTTACCATGCCCAAACCGTATATACATATCTCGACCTAAATATTTGGAAAAAGAGAAAGGATCAGTGGTAGGGTTTTTGAAGGTAACTAACCATTTTCAGAGTATGAGGGTTGTCGTGTTGTGTGCGTTTGAAGCATAGTTCATGGCAAGTTACATATGATGTAGTGAAAATTCAGTAACTGTGTACTGTATTGTGTTTGGAGCAATGCAATTTAGTTTTCCCTTTGCCACCAGGACCAGAGAGAACTTAGAATATGTAACTGTATCTAGAATAGGAAAGGAGCAGGATTTCTGTGATTACCAAAACGCATGCAATTTTGTTGTTCGTAGACAGACATGCATTTCCTCACAAAGGAAAATATCGCCCCATGTATTTTAAAGGGGAGAATTTTATCGGTCTACGGTCAACAAATTGGATTTAATCACAAAATTCTTCCTACCCTTAACATTAGCGTTACACATCTCTACAGTTTATAACATCTTTGGAGCAGGGCTACCAACTGCGGATAAAACATGGATGAAGTTGAACCGAACAGTAGGGTAGTAGTAGTTGTGGTGGGAGTAGCACAGGGAGTACGCGGTGGTGGTGTAGCCTTATAGTCTCGTAGAAGAAGTTTAGGACTAGGCCGCGATGATAATATCGAAGGGTACTGCTATAAAAGCTACATTCATGTATGTACCCTCCTCCTTGTGTGCCTGATCTACCTCCCAGTCAGGGTCTCCATGATCTAGGAACATGGAAAAGGGGTATGTACACAAAGCTCACACACATTCGTTCCCCCTGATCGTGTCTGTGCTGAAAACATTCATCGGACTTTAAAGGAAGATATATAAAAGGAGAAAGCTTGAGCCATCTTAAATGGGTCAATGTGACACGTGCTCCCGATGCTTGCTTTCTTTCCTCCTTTCTTTTCACTCTTCCTTTCTCCCCGCACTTCAACTTTTCCTCAGGACTTTCCTCTACTAATCTAACTTTTTGCTGCTGGTACACTCTGGGATACAATAAGGCTAAGCTGAGTCTAACCATGTAATGTGACGGCAGCTGCAAATATGAAACCAGGCCTATCGCTAAACTACTTAAAATAGCATTTTCGAGTGCAAGCATGTAACATTCATAGGGAATACTAAGATATGGCACATATTCCACCTCCTTAGAACGGCAAGGAAAAATTCCCTTTTTGTTACAACGATGACTACAAACATTTTCGCATTTTCTTTCCTTCTCATTCCCATTTAATCGGTCTACCACGACGCTTAACTTGTACCCCAACGCGTATGCATCACTAACCCTTGTATAAACCATAAAATATACCAAAACGTCCTCACATCTCCGGATCCCGATACATATATAAATATGGCTATTGACAAATGCAAAATAGACACCACATCTGAATGTAGGCCACTTAAATGACATATGTTGTACTTTCATGTAAAGATATATAGATAGTTGTAATTGTCTCAATTATATTTCTTCGCTACTGGCAAAATATCTAACAATTAATTGTAAGCCATACCAGCAGAACAATAAGGTACTTACTATAAACATGTATATCAAGTATCGGGACAATCTCGTATATATTGTTTAGGAAATAAAAATATATAGGCCTCACCTTCACCTTTACCTATATATCCTACCCTAAAACGAAACATCAATGTATAGCGTGCGACATGGTCCATATAGGACTAGGCCATAAAATATTTGAAGCTCCATTTTTTTCTACTGAAACATTTTTTAAAATATTTTTTTTATTTTTTGGCTTGAGCAATGTCTATATGCAACCCGCCGCAGCAGAATCCCAAAAGAATTCGTATTCTTTACATTTTCATACAAAATCTATAGCTCATCCACCAAAAAATCACAGCAAAAAAATTGTTTTCTGGATCGTGGACAATACACTAGTGAGCATTACACCGTCTGACTATCACTCGCTGCATAATATAGTGCATGATAGACAACAATAAGTACCCAAGCCAAACACCTGAACTAAAAAAAATGTGCTTCTGAATCTGAACTAGTTCTCTCACTCTACATTACATTCGCAGCAGTTTTATTTATCTGCACATGGTTTCGATTCTCCCTTTGAAAAGATTATGAGTATGCACGAATGCTGCCAATGGGAAATGCTTCCCTTTCTCTGTCATGCATTCTTTCCCCAGCTGCCACAGAAAGAGAGAGAGAGAGAGAGAGAGAAAAGTAAAGAAAGTTTAAAACTTTTTTTTCTCTCTCTCTCTCTCTCCCTCTTCTCCCTGCTTCCCTTTTACCACACAGTTTGGTATATTCTATCATCATATCATGAGTGTGTGTACCACTGTGAGTTTTGGTGTAATGACGGCCGAATGTGTATATATACAATCCTGTTACAAAGTGCTTCTGGCATTGAGTAGGTTGATCACAATACGACAACAACATCGACAAAAACGACGTTCACTAGTGTTTCCTACTTGCTTCTTGATGTTTACTACCATCATTTTTGTTCAATCTAATCCTTTAAATAGAAGAATGTCAGCTGAGAATGAAACGACTCTGGGAAGTCCGCTTGATGCGATTACGATTTCACCCTTGGTATATATACGTATATATATAAATATAGAGCACTAGCTTCAGCTTCCATCCATCCATACATACACACTTACACACGTTTTTTATTTCTCCTTCTCCTTTCCTTTGCTAGAGCCGTGTGTCGTGTTTGTATATATGGACGAAGAATACGAAGGAAGAACGACTATCGGATCAAAATAAAAATACTTTTGCAACCTTCCATCTCCCTCCGTGTGGCTAGAGAGAACGTTCGTTCGTTCAGTTTCTTGCATGTGGCTCTCTGTGATGCTCTGCTTTATATACCTCTATGATGACGGTCCGTTATTTCACTTTCTTTTCTGCTGGTGGTGGTGATGCTAGTGCTATGCATCACTACCACATTTCTACGACAATGTGAATAGGAAAGCATTTCTACAATCTAGCCCACCAGTGAAAGGAGGCAGGCAGGGAGGCAGGCAGGTTCAGTTGAGTCTACTTTTTCCAGGCCACATAGTCAGTGAACTACTACCACTACGACGACTACTACTACTACTACTACTGTTGAAACTATGAAGAGTCATTTCTGCTGTAGAGAAACTTCCGCAGTAATGAATCTATGCTTTCTCTGCTAGCTACAGTTAACAGACCTTTTCTCTCCCTTTTTGCTTTTACCATCTCTAGATTTATTTATCGTTCCTTGCTGGAGGAAGCAGGAAAGGGACCGTATCTCGCGAAAGTTGTGTGATTCAGTTACGTAAGTTAGATTAAATGTCTTAAACCAATTCACGAATTACACTTTGACTTTCACGTTTAAACACACGGTGCAAGAGAATTGTTTAGTTTATGAAAGTTTATGGTTTCACTACTATTCAATTTCTTTTGGGTTTTTTTTCCTCGCTACCGACTACCGACGACCCTTTCCCCTCATGTAAGAGCTCGCCCGTTCGTTCGCTCCCGTTCCCTACATGTAATATTTTTGACGGCAGCTGCTGGTTAAATTTGATTATTCGCTTCCTCGAAGTAATTATGCAACTGCTGAGATAGGGAGTTCAATGACCATGGTACATAGTTTTGAATTTTTTTTACTACTTTGGAAAAGGGGAAGTGCTTTTGAAAAAAATTAAACCAAATGTGCTTTCTGACAACCACGGTAAACAAGTACAAATTGGTAGAAGGCTTTTTTAAAGGATGAGAAACATGTACAGAGAATGAGAGAAACGTTAGAACTAATAGGATAATTACCTGTATTTTTCGACCCTCCTCGTGCAGCGCACAACAATGAAAGTCGCAATACAGCGGTTCAGGCGGACTGCCCCGACCTCCAGTGCCATGAGGAGGATGCTGAGGTGGAAACTGACCTCTCTGCGAACACTCGGCGGTATGAACGTGAATTGGAGCTGTAGCACCTCCACTACTCTCTAGCGAAGAACTCCCCTGACGAGGAAGACCACGACCGCCGTACTGATAAGATGCTGGTATATGATGGCCTATCAAATGACCATGAGGAGGCAGTGGTGGAGGAACACTTGATCGGCTGGACCGTGGAACGCTGTCGTAGGGCGGATGATCTTCGTGGCTTATCACAGTGATTGTTGGAGTTTTAGGACCATAGTCGTTGATAACTGTTTCTAATTTCCCGTCTTTGCTGACTAGCGTACGAACACCCATTCTCGTCGCCGCACCAGGTCCCAACCCACTAATCACTCCAAGCCTTCCACTTGAGCCTGAGAAATCTGCGTGTCAATTCACATCAAACGCGAAAATCCGCTTTTATTAAACATGGTTAGCAAATAGGCGGGATGTCGAGCAAAACTTACAGTTATATACAATATGTAAAAATTATACAGCAATTAAACGTATCAATTTTATATATCAATGATAAATGGAAGGATATATACTGGACAAAATCTTTTAAGCCATTTTGTTATCAGCTCCGAGATTGTTTGGTCGTCGAGAGCAAAATTTCTACATGGGTACACTATAAGTATATATTACTATCAAATTTTAGCTATTAATTTTCAAAACTGTGATGCAGATATAGTATTATCTATACGTACAACCAAAGCCACAGCAATTGTTAATGACTTGAGTATGAGTGAGGTAGTCTCACTGTGAGACGTTCACTTGCATCTCTCGAGCCATCAGATTGTCGTAGGACGAATTTAACGAACATAGGTAATTAGGTAAATAATGCTTTATATCATCATGCGCGTATAAAACTATAGTCTCGTTTCGTTTCAATTGCCTACTTCAATTAACGCATTTGCACTCTATGCGCTTGTGTTGTATGCAATATGCAATTCGCGGCGGATGCACATTAAATTAATCTACATGGATATACATATTATCGCCATTGTCAAGTGCTACTGTCATTCGGTTTCACGTAGGAAGCTAAAGCCAAAGTCCTCTCTTGGTCTTTCAAGGCACATAAAAATGTTGACTACGCCAATCTTCGTACCACCACAACTACCAGTAAAAGCTATTATTAGAGACATATCAGTCAGAATTAGTTGTACTTTCTCATGTAGCCACTCAATTATCCAGCTTCTGCTGACACGAAAATTTACAAGTTACAGACACAAGAACAGTAATATATATTGACAACATCCAAAGCCAGGTAAGTTTGCCAGACAATGAGTATGATCATGATCGTATTATTGCCTACCATTCGTCCTTCTCGTTTCATTTGCTTCACTACACGACAAATACGTGGTATACCTATGCTTATTATCTACGCACGGTTAAATTACACAAATAGTAACATATAGAACTACCTGTATGTGCACATTTGGTGAACTGAACACCTAGTATATACGAATGCCTCTAACACCTTACATCCACTCCACCCTACTATTGTGAACTAAACACGGATTAAATTATGCTAATTAATTGATATAAAAGCCTACGACACCTACTACGAATCATCAGGTTAAAACGGCAACTGCTTTGAGCGCAAAAAAAAACTCGGTGAGGAAAGAAAGAATACAATTGTGCTGCATCCCGTGGATAAACTGGTTGGAACACACACTAATCTTCTATATATTTGCATATCGAAAAGACCAAAACAGAGAAGCACGCTGATCCATATCTTACAAGTTGCACGGTGTTAATAATGGTGTATAGAGAAAGCTTTACGTGATCAAGCTACTATTGTAGTGTATATGCACCTATATATTGACAAAGCTACACATTCCTTATACCCTATAGTAAGTGTAAGTAGCACAAGTACATAAAGTGACAATGTAGGTAGAGTACAGTAGAAAATGCACTTACAGCGATGTAAAGCGGAAAGCAAGCGAGAAGCTCGGTCTTGGGAGAAGGAAGGACTTTGGGTTAGAAGAAGAGAATAATGGTGTATGGGTGGTAGTAGTGTAGTGTAATGTTTAGAAAGAATGCGAAGGAACTAACTTTTTTGTTGGTTTTGTAAGTATCTTGATTGAAAAGGCTTATATATGTGTATAAAAAGAAGATCAAGAACTTGGATCTTGACTTCTGCATAGTTTTTCTGAACAAGAGAAAGAAGAGAGAGAGAGAGATAGAGAGAGAGAGAGAGAGAGTAAGATAATATGAAGTTTTCCAGACAATTGGAAGAGAACTGAGAAGAAGAAGAGATGGGAATGAGAGGTTGGATAGAAGAGCAAGAGACTTTTTTGTTTGGTGAAAGTTAGAACATACAAGAAAGAAGAAGACAAGAGAAGAGAGAGAGAGAGAGAGAGAGAGAGACAAGAACAAGTGTGAAAAATTGTTGGGAAACGAGAGCGAGATCATACTTTGATTGGACGTTGTTGGGAGGATTGGTGAAGGTGATCCAGGAACAACAGCAGCGGCAGTAAGCAATGTAGAAGATGATTGGGGAGAGAGGGAAGATGGGGAGATGCGTCGGGCGAAAGCGTCATGTCTGTGCGTGGCTGAGAGAGCAGGTGGATGCGAGCGTGTGAAAATAGAGGAGGCACCTGAAGACGTCGGCCCGTATTGACGCTGATCCCAAGTGAGGACAATGGTGATGCGACCTCGGTTCTCCATAATTTTCCATGAGGGGACTTCATCTTGCAAATCCAATGATGAGATTGCTTCACACACAATTTTCGGGATCGAGGACAGGGCTAAACACAACAGTTTAATAACATATTGTACACATATAACATGTAAACAAGAAGAACATGTGCATCAGAGAAAGTGAGAGACGAGATGCTCTGGCTCTCTTTCCTTCCCATCTTTTCTCCGTGAAGATTAAAACTGAATTACAAATAATATCGTTTTATATAGTGATCATTGCATTGACGGAATATACGCATGCTAGTAGTTATTTACACACATTTTCTGGCTATATATATATATATATCTCACTTCATCATCCCCACTCAGCTCCGAGCCTGTCATGATGAATCAATGACAGTTCACAATCAGCCAGCTCAGTCAACAAATCAACATCACACTTCGTACCCGCAACTTTCACACACATTTACGGACATTAATGTCTAATTGTAAGTGGTCACACATGACAATCACGTTCGGTACACTCCGATATAAGTCATGCATGCATCATACACCTAAGAAAAACCTGTTATACTGTTATAAATCCTCGTTCTCAAACTGTTCAGCTCGTGCTTGCTTCGTCATGCTTTCTCGGTTGGGACGCTCTCGGACTGGTTTACTCTATAGGAATATTATGCATTCGTTGGGTTACAAGTTGATTCAATTTACGCTTCATGACACACAACTTCCGCTATTTTTTAAAGGTGGGGTTTAAGTAAAGTAATCACTAATATATGAATACACGATGCATATTATCTATTTGATTCGTATCATTGATAGATTATCAGTGCATTATAGAAATGTACGTAATAATGACTAATCAGGGAGTAAAAGCAAGCTTATTATGTAACACACTACGCAAGTATCTTTAATCTTTTTATTTTATTGCAAACATATTGCGCTGGTGTTTTGATTGTAAAAATTAGAATAGAGCGTTTTATAACTATAACGTGGATATTTAGTTTTTATTATTACGTTAATATTGCAATAGGCTGCTTCTCATGTTGATGCAAGAAAATTATCACGTGAGGATTCGAATTTGTCGACCCAATATAAGTGTTCTGTTCCCATTAACCGTTGGGTTGTTTCCAGTATTATTCAGGTTTATTTTATTTCTTGTAAAAATGTTGCAGAAGTTAGTAATTCTTGAAATATCCTTTCTAAAACTTTTATATTGATATATATGAGTTGAGCGTCACACATGAATATAGGAATAGTTCCAATTTTACTAACAATAGGTATAACTCCTTGATACATAAACCCCAAAGCTCCATGAAACTGACATCCGAATTCAACTTTCCGCAGTCCGAGCCCTAATACGGTATTTCTTTCCATCCTCCTCCTACATACTTTATACGTATACACGTAATATTCTATGCATTGCCTTCAGCATGTAAAGGCGTGCCTTGTGCGTGGGCGACTTTGTGTCTTTCATGTTTCTTCAAGGTAAAAATACTAACGTGCAACCCATCCATCCACCTGTTTACACACGAACTCATTGATGTCATAATACAGTTTTATTTTGGTTGAAAGCCTACTTCATAAACTTCATTCGCTTTTCATACATGCCTAATAAAAAGAGCCCACATACACACGTTTCATGAATCCTCTGATAAAGGTTAAGCAGACAGACCCACCTGATTATGGCCAATCTACGAGATGGAATGGAAGCATGCATGTGGGCATTTACGTCATCGACTAATTTATTACCAAATTAATACTCTGCCGATGACGGATCTCACGGGTAGCAGCAGTGTACACCTACTTTGTACTTTCACCTGACTACAACTCGGATAATTAATGTAACTACCTACAACTTTACAAGATGATGCATGTTTTATGTGAATCACGTTATTGTACTCGTATTTGTATACTACTCTAAACACCCGACCCGTGCCATTTCTATATTTTTACCCTCCAATACACGTGAATCGTAACTTCATCCATACATCCATCCACGTACCCGCCGACCGTTACCACTAAATTCAAAAGGAACGCTATAAAAATTGGTAATAATAATTATGACTTCCTGAATAGATAGGTCAAGTCTGTTATCGTAGCCAATACGCCTTCATTCTTTATGTGAAGGTGAAGGAGAAATACAGCTAATTCAGATTCATTCTTACAACTAAATAATTTAGTGTGTAATATTGCCTGCTACGCTACTTAAAGGAAGTATTATTATTATTACAATAGAGATGTACTTTGGAAAGTACATGTGCAATTGCACTGGATTGTCTGTTTGCAGCTATGTATATATGAATGATCAGCAACTTCTGCGTTCCAGCACGCTAGGCTAACTAGTTGTGACTAGGCATAAAAACTGAACTACAGGCTAGATGCTTAATAATTACCTTTAAACTGCATTTTAAAAGGTTTTCGAATTATATTGTTAATTGATGGTTAGTAAGGGTAGTTGAATATGATATATAGAAGCTTAAGCGTTATTTATTTCAACAAAACCTTACTCAAGAGAAAACTAGAACAACTGAGGATGTGAAGTAGATATATGAATAAAACATATAATGAATGTCTGGCTGGATACAATATAAAGAATGGAAAGCTGCACACAAAAGAATTTAGAGAAAAGTATTTCGTTATAGATGCCAGTGAGAAATGCAAATGCTTCCTATTCCTAATACCTTAGTCTAATACATAATGATAATAGCTATGGTTGTGTTGCAAAGTAATTTAACGACTTTGAGTAGTCGTGTTTGGATGGATGAGCAGATAGGGTGACTTTGCTTTTCTACTCTGGTATTCTGTGCGCTTCTGTCGCATATCATTGTATTCATTATCATTGATGCTCGTTATGTGCGGCCTATATACACATGGGCATTCGAGCATGCACCCCAGCAAAGTTGTTGTGCGTTCCCTTTCTCCTAAACTGTGAACATAGTTCATAATAGTTGATGCTATGGACTGACTTACACTACCAATAATCATGGAATATGGAAGATAATGCTACTCGGAAAACTTTATTCGTTAATTAGAAAACAGTAATGCAAAACCATGTGGAAGGAAGTCGTTTTTTTTAATTTACAAGACAAAGCCCGTGATAAATATTTACAATTTGATGGTTTATCATATGATTAACACATGATATGAGTTGTGGTGGCATGTTACATTGACTTGCCTAATTCAATTTCCAAGCTTTTAGTCGTATATTGTCGTAGTTTTTATTTACAATTGCCTATGTCGTTTAAAACACTTCACGCACGAGTTCAAAAGTATCCAATCCGGCTAACCTTTTAATTACATTGTATTTATCCAGTTTTTAATATTCTAAAAGAATAAATATTTATATAAATGTAGAGAAAACTGGAATGCCATCATTCACAAGTGATGATGGCCCTGAAATATGTCAGTTTTTTATACGGCGCGGCGCGGCGCTACTTACATATAACGAAATTTTTAGAACGATCAAATTAATCATTTTATCAGAGCACGGTTGACACACATAGAACTAGTAAAAGTCATATAACAGTACTACACCCGGGATAAAACTGGTGTAATTGGTGTTACGTGTTAGAAAATGTCCCATGATACAGTAATATCGTCTGTAGTATTGCGGGCAGAGAGTAATGTACTTAGATTTTAGAGTAGACTGTCCGTTTAGACTTTAGCTACATACACGAATTCCTAAAACGCATATGAAAATGTAATATAAAGTTATGTATAATATTTTATCGTCTCAAGGCAAGGTCGGCACGGTTGAGTAGGTAGGTAGGATGAAAGACAAAATATTGAAGGATAACCGAGCTGATATTATCCGCTTTTTGCTTTTATGTCCATGAAATGGGATTGTGAGCTTGCTAACTGTGATTGAAAGCTTAGTGAGGGTTTTGGAATATCCCTATACCACTTAATTCTAGGTATGCATCCAAAGTTTGTTCTCATAAGCAAAAACCTTGGAGTTTTGTAATCTCTTGGAATACAATTTATGAGATTTTGCTTTGATGCTTGTGTCACAAACAATTTTCCGTCCACTGGCGTATTATATCAAAAAGTATCTCTTCAAAGTAGTATGCGCATGTTTTACAGATAATATAATTTAAAGAGATTCATCACACCTGCCCGGATGACATCGACCCCTGCAGGGCACCAACGCTCTCCGGGACGTAGGAGGAGGAAGACAGTGTTATCCGGCAGTGATCGAAAGTACTCTGAATCGTCCACCTGCGTCCCATCAGTTTCAAGTACCGCGCGTACATTCTCAGTCACACCAACACCGAGTTTCTCACGACCTGAAAAGTCCGAATCGTAAATTATAAAATATCAAATTTGGAAGTTTGCAGTCAACATAATATGTATGATATGCCTGAAAGGCTATGCCATGCATAAACCATTTTACACTTTGTAGACAAGAAGCGCTACATTCACTGCGAGCATAGCGAATTCTACTACACAAATGCTTACAAAACTTATATGTGTATACATATATTGTTACCTTCAATATATAAACTAGTGATAATAACAACTCCTTACCTCGTACTATAAGTTCCTCTAACGATGAAACTACTAAAGCTTTTCTTGTCGCTCTTGAGCTATCCCAAACCTTAAAGGGTCGTCTTGCGCGAGATGTCTGTGAAAAACAATTATTTTGTAGATCGTTTAGTCATATTACTAGTTACAGATAGTTAACTAAATATAAATTTAAGTGAAACTGAAGTGTAGAAGCAAAGGGACAATAATCAAGCAAACTTTTGTATACGAATTTAATTTTTTACGACTAATTGCCAAAAGTTGAAAACTTGGGATCTGTTAATTTTGAACTTTCCAAATAGTATAATTAATTGATTTCAAATGAAGGACAAATTAATTTACTCAAAGTTAAATTGCCAGTATCCTTTACTCCGTCGTCCGCTAATATCTTGATACAAACGAACGAAATAAATTGACATTTATTGACTCTTTCTTTCTGTGCTTGCCGTTATGCCTGGATTTATTACAATTCATTCCCACAACATATCCCATATAAACGTATGTATTTGAAAGATAACTGCAATAAACATCATTATTCTTGCAAGTAGTTAATACAAGTGGTTGACTACTTTTACACACGGACGTAAATAAGAATACACCCTCCAAATGCATGCAATAAAGGCATACACATGTACATTTTTATACGGTCGAAATAGTTGCATGAGAAGGAGAAAGTAAAGTAAGCACAATAAGGAGCCTTCGTTCGCTCAGCGTTACATTTTATTCTTTCAAAACGCTGACGGAATTGACACAAGTGTATGGAATTTCTGAATAAATAACTAAGTTAGCTTTGAGAATGAATTTATCTATGAAAGTTGAAAGACGAAGTGCTAAAGTTTTACGTTACTCCGATTCAAAACGCTTTTCTCCCTTAGTCATATAGAAAGAGTTTTATATGGGCAAATGGTCATACGATACAGGATCCATAAGATCTGAATCCGAAAGTGTTGGCGTGGATGTGTGTACCAGAGAATGTGGGGTTACATAAGTCCTTACAATCCACAAAACCATATACTGTATGTATTATGACTATGACATAAACAAGGGCAGTGTACATGTGATACAGTTTTTTACTCCAGAGATATCTCTGCGAATACAAGCAATGGCAGCTGCCACTACTACTCTGCCACGGCAGTAGGAGCTAAGCCACGACGGTTATTACAATATACTACTACCACACATTTTGGTACTTGTAATGGATCAATAAATTTTTTGTAAGAACCCTTACAACCGTCCATGCCTGGTCACAGAGGATACACAACACATGCTTCTATGCGAGCAAAAGAAGAGAGAAAAAAACGTTAAAATGCTTTACTCCCTGTTTGAGATACCTAGCAGCACAAGAGAAGATCTTACAGGAAGTGGTGTTTGCAGATCTACTTTGCATCTTTGACAAAGGGTTAAAACCTAGATGATGGACTTTCCCCAAAGAAAGCGTATCTGCTTCACTGGAGTACCTATACTCCCATGTGGATGTGACCATTGAAATCAAGCAATGTTCGGAAAATATGTAGGGAAGGTCGATACGGATAGCCGTAATTACCAAGCCTGTCAGTAATGTGCAATAGGATTGTTTATGTTGTTTCTCCTCATGATGCAACGTGCAAAATAGGAAGGATGAAAAGGCAAAACAATAAGTATCCATGCGTAGGTAATTCATCGTTCAACCCGCTATGCTGATATCAACTAATGAATACCCTCGAAATAATGTGGTAATTAAAATAGTGTGGGCTAAATGTGGATGATGATTAGTAAAATGAAACACATTATATACTTACCTCTCTTGACATGACGACATCTCCAGTTAGAATTTTGACCTAGGGAGTCCTGGCCTGACCTGACCTATATGTTTGGACTGGACAGGAGCTCACCGAGGCAACTCTCAGTAGGGCGATGACAAAAAGCGAAAGGAAAACACGTCTACGATTGGCTCACTGGTTTTCACAGATAAGAACGGATTTCACTCCGTGACTCAGTATCAACCTCAAGTGGGTTGCGAACACACACAAATTGAAACTGGCCATTTTAGATGGCACAAAGGCAAATTTTCACAACAACTGGGAGTCTTCCTCCCCGTGAAACCAAGTTTCATCGAATACATCCCATTTTCAGCCAAGATTTTCTCCTAATCTCAGATATTCACATTCGCGTAGCACACCTCAAAACACCACTGGTGACTTAGCTACACCATCAAGTGGACTGGTTTAACTATCTTCAAACTGGAAAAAAACTAAAAGATTCTCGCCTTTTCAAAAAGCCAAAATACACTTCATCACACTTCCCACCTCCCTCCTTTCTACTTCCCACGGCCCACCGTAAAAAAGATGAACAGGAACATTTGCGGGGAATTCGATATCTGTATTAATAAATAGAGAATGCAGACTGTAAACAAAAGAGCTACGAAATCACGAATGGGAAAAGAAAAGGCGAGTTAGCTTTCTCTCCTAATATTTCCGAAATCCTGAAGAAAATTTTAAAATTTCCAAATCCTGCAATCCAGATCCAACAACTTGAACCAGCTCTTACAATACCTTCACCCACAAGCAAGGCAGGCAGCCCATGCAAACCAACGTTACCAGTCCAACCAACCAACAGTCAGTCCGACTGATTCGGGTTCGGATTGTGGGAAAGTGTAGTTGGCAAAGAACAACGATGCGATGTATGTACTTTATCAACTTGGACCCTCAGCCTCTCTCTTCTGAGTGCTGTGCGGTTGGCTGGTGCTCTTCGGTCGATGAAAGTCTTCATGCTCACAAAACTATGTTTAAGCCTAAAACATCCCCTCAGTTTCTTTAACCAAGAGAGTGCATCTATGGAATTACATATGTGTGCTGTGCTCCACAGCAAAAAGTGACGCTGTAAATGGAAATAATACCCTTCGACCAGCATATTATGAAAACATTCAGGGAGAAAGGAGAGCGAGTGAGAGAGACACACAGGGAGAGAGAGAAACTTGCGAAGATTCGGAATCCGAGTTCGGGGAAAAAACGATGTGCTTCCGAGCTTCTCTCGTATCCTACCCGCCTTCCATGTATCTAGCCTGCTGTCTGGCCTGACACACATTTTCATCCAGGAGCTAAGTGATGCTCAGGAAAAGAATAAGACTAGACCAAGATTCTTCTAACTCAACTTTAGTGAATAGCAGCAGTGGTATTAAAATGAATGTAAGGTAGTGAAAGCAAACGAAAGAAAGTAGAACAGAACGAGCGAGAGTGAGCCCAACCGGCTCTTTATGTACCTTGAAAGGACATGTATTTGATGATGATGATGATGATGATGCATGAATGTATACACACAAACCTATTGGAAGTGTTATAAAAATCATATAGAAAACAAGATGCATTCGGCTACTATACCTTTTTTCATACTATCTCAATATATGCTAGCAAGAGCACTTTGTTAGCTGAGTTGAGTTAGCAAAGAACGGTACATAAAATCTTCGGTTTGTGATATATTCGCTATTTAAAAGTCAAGCGTATGGAGCTAAAGAATATCCCCCATTGTATTAACTGTGATAATAAGGTATATAGCGAAAAGCAATATTTTTCTCAAGTCACCATAATGTTCGGATATGAATTAGCTTAACTCGATGCAATGGCATGTAGCGTAAGGGCTAGTAGCTAGAATGGAAGAGCAATGTTGATTCGCATCAGCTAGTATTTTTGTGTGTCTCAAGTCTTTTGGTGAGAAAACTACTTTTGCTATATATAAGAAAAAAGCAAAGCATGGGAGAAAATATTTCACTGATTATAATACAGATGCAAAGAAAAGATCGTGTAAGGTGTGTATTTCAAATCCTTGAGATGGGGGATAGTTTTTCCTTGTAAAAAGCATAGTGCCAATAAATCCGATCTTGGCCGAGTGGCAGCGCTACTAAAACAAGAAACTACAGAAGAAAGAAAATACCGCCATATGATGAGCCCCGACACTCGTTCACTTGAATATGAACGGATTCCTATTCACTTACTTATGGGAGCGAGGGGGAGAAAGTAAAGAAAAGAACAAAAAATTGAGCTAAAACGCAAGTCGCACAAACATGGATCTTACTCCTACATTACAATCACACGGAGCCAGTTTTTCACTTCGCGAACGAGAATATGCATTTTACTACGGGCTATTGTATATAGCTTGGCTGTGGCTCCCACAATTCTAGAATGAGAGAAACCTGAACCTGAAGATCTGGAATCCTGGAAGCTTTTGATCTGATGAGCATTACCACCCACTCCTTATTTCACCATGAGCCTCTCTTCGATTGACCTGATTTCTGAGTTGAGTTACTAGATACAACACAACCAGCAGCTCAGCATAATTTCCTCGCAAAAAAGCTACGAATTCCCCTTTATTCTAGCCAGGGTCCTATTTTTGTAGAACAGAGGTATGTCCGAGCAGAAGGTAAAAGATGTATCACACTCTAGTCCATAATTTTGCTAAGTGCGAGACACAAATTGAGGTGACAGGTTGTATACAATGCCTTTAATAAAGTATGAATAAAAGAATACTTTTTACAAAATTTTTTTACTGCACACTACATTGTATTCGTGGGGGAAATATAAAAGTTTCTAGCATAATATTTTACTAAATGTAAATATAATGATCTTCTTTCACAATTGCGACAGTATCGTAAACGATGTTAAGGCGTTGAAACCTCTACCTACGAAAGCAAGCCTACAGAAATACGTCCAATGAATCCCTTACCCTGAATAAATACCATTATATATCCAAGTGAAAGTGACATTATACCTCATGGTAGAATACGCTCAGATAAATTATGTATTAATTTTTAATACATCTGGCATACATCATAATATGTATTCAGTGTTTCCGTTTGTAACACGCTGAAGATCAGGAAATACCTATGAATTTTCAGGAGGTTCAAGCTACACATTTCCTGCTGTGGCTTCAAGATATGCATTACGCATATATTTATTTAATCCAGCCAAACAAATCGTAACACCTAATTGTCTTATACTCTTTGCCGAATGCCCTCAAGACATTTCAAAGTGACTATTTGTATTCCTAGTTGTTAGGTATGCATCATTATATACAAGAAAATACGTAGGAGTGAAATTCCAGCGCATAGATATATAAAATTAAGCGTATACTGGAAATATATACAAAAAGCAAATACAAGAACCAAAGCACTGTGCTTTCATTCATAATGATTTTAAAACAATAAAAAACAAACTTGTAGATAGGAATGATCAGTTCTGGAAATAACTACTTTTTCAGACAAATATATTCCAAACGTTAGAAACTAGGTCCTGCGTTACATGAGATATGCACACAATAGACAAACCAGCCCTTTCACTTTCACTTCACCTTTCACCACAAAATATGTTGCAATATCTATGGGTGGTTCGGAAGAAATACTTTCCACTTCTAAGCCGTCCTTCTTCTATACTAGTTTCCTTCTTGCAGATGACGCTGGTGCAGCGAAACGTTTTCACGTGTGGCGCTGCATAAAAAAGTAAAAAGAAAAAATCATGCCATATGGTATCCCCTTACATATAGTACAGTACAGTCTTCTGGTTTTATTTAAGTAGGGACAAGGCTTTGAGGTTCTACGACCTTAAGGACCCTTTGTACTTGAAACCTTAAATATATATGTATTTTTTAAATAAAAACTAGTCACAGTCCAATGTGGAGCCCATAGATATATTTTCTATAAGTATCTATGGTGGAACCTATTAGTCGAATTAAGAAATGTACGGAAAAACAGTTTTTACGATATGGACGTGACCGTGACCATTCCTTGAGGTTTACCTACGGTTCTACCAAGGTTCCAGTTCCATGATGGGATGGATATCGCTGAAGAAATGCCAATTTTGCAAGCCAGAAAATTTGGTGTTGCTGTTGATGCTCATGTTGATTTTTAATTTCATGAAACAACAAGTCCACCAAGCGGAATAACTTAGCTCGCTGCCCAAACCTTACGAATCAAACTTATGATCTTACATACCATACCAATCCAAACGTACTTTAATAAAACCTAACACCCACCAACCCCGACTATTCCACCCAACAAATCCAATCCAAACCTACCTTAAACCGAACCGAACAAATACACCAACCCAAAATACCCATAGCAACAAAAAACAGCCCATTGAACACTCCCAAATACCCTGCAATACGCACCAAATCTAACCTGTGAAACACCCCAAATCTAAACTGTAAAACACCCCAAACCAAACCTGTAAAACACCCCAAATCTAACCTGTAAAACACCCCAAATCTAACCCGTAAAACACAACAAATCTAACCTGTAAAACACCCCAAATCTAACCAGTAAAACACCCCAAATCAAACCTGTAAAACACCCCAAATCTAACCTGTAAAACATTCCCAAACAACCTGTAAAACACCCCAAGTCTAAGCCGTAAAACATCCCCAATCAACCTATAAAACAC
>JAANSN010000847.1:0-44232 GCA_036850665.1 Dicranocentrus wangi
AAAACAGCACAATATTAAAAGTATTCTTTGCGGAAGAGCCACACAGATTTAACTAGCCATCATCATCAGCGGACGGGGGAGAGGATCGTTAAAGAGACAACGGGAAAAAATGGGAGCGTGTGGTTGCAATTTTGGGACGGCGACACAGGAACATCAAAAACGCAATTCAATTAGGAATGAGAAGAAGAGTTTGTCGTGCGTAGTCCACCAATTTGTGTAGGGAAAACGCAAAAGTGTTTGTTAAAACGGCAAGTTTAGCGTGATGTTAAAGTGTTCCGCTTTAGCATCATATAACGCAGTCTTGTAAAAAAAATGGGGGGCTAATAATAATGAAATCACTCGATCAACTCTCGTTTATACTATATCCCCCTTTTCTGAGGATGAAGCTGAATGAATTGAGGAGGATTTTTTTTACACGGGACAAGTACGCCAAGCACGAGTAGGCAAATAAAAAGGAGGAAATTTTTGTAAATGAAATAGTTTACAAAATCGTAAAAAAAAATTAAATGTAATCTTTAATCTGCTTTAATAATATGTGTGCTTGCTTGCCACGTTCATTTCTATCGTACGCAATAATAAAACTTGTACAATATAACATGTGTGTTGTGTGTGTGTTATAGAGGCATCAAAACACTCTTACAGAACCAAAACTTATTCACACACAATCCCTAAAAATCTTCCGAAAGCTGTTGCAACTCACACACAGAATCACACATAACAGAGCTTCTTTTTTAACTGCATCTTCAGGTTAGAAAGGGGGGTTTAAAGTGAGAGGGAAGTTTCTTTTTACACTTGTGTCGAAAATGTTGAGAGAGAAAAAAAAAGTTTTTTTTTTTTGAAAATCCTCCTCCAACTCTTGTAAAGGATGGGAATGAGTTGGTTAGGTTAGGTTATGCAGAGAATGTATATTAAACTGTTGCAATTAAAGCTTGAACCGACAAAATCATCATGATCATATACTCTCCTCTAAATCCCATCCAACCAAATTAGCATCATGTCTTAAGAGTCGTCATCATCATCATGACCATCGTACTGAACGCACCTGCCTGCCCATTGCGTGTAGTAACAAGGGCTAAAGCACATGTTTGCATATTTAAAATGTTGAACAATATGGGAGGAAAAACCATTAAAAATCGACGAGTTGAGCCAGTGACGTTTCAACTTGACTGAAAAACTTGGCGAAATACACAAGCAGATATCTAGATATATTATATTCTACGCAAATATACTTAACATGATGTTTTATACCTTCTCGCATACAGAATTCGCAATAGCCCAATCCCAATACCCAACGTGGATTGAGACTTTGAGTCTTAAAGTGGAGTACCGTTCAACTCTGCTAACTCTTTTGAAGTTGAATGCACCAAGCAAACTAAAAGGGGAAAAAGGAATGAGTCGCTTTTTTATTACTACTACTACTTCTACTACTCCGTCTTGAATCCCTTGCTGCTTTGCAACTTCTTACTACTAAAGGAACGTAAGCGTGTCCCCAGTGTATTAGCGAATCGTATGGTGGAGCAGACAAGAAAATAAAATGTATTATTGTTGAACTGTTAGCATTAGCATTAGTAGATGTCTAGTTGTTGTAGTAGAATTGTATAAAGTATTTTGACGCTGGGGAGGAATGGTAGTAGAAAGAACTAGTAGTACAGCTGTAAAAATCAGTTACTTTTAGTCATTAGCCGTAATAATATTCCTAGGTAGACTTATTTTGCTTGACAGACTGGCAGCAGCGCAGCATCAGCATCAGCATAGCGCTTTGTTGAAGTTTGTGTATAGTTTTTAGCGAGAAGTTTATTAGAGACTGTTGTTGATAGTCGTGTCGGAGTTTGTACACACAAATATAATTTGTATATTTTACCTGTTTTTTTTTAAACTGATCTAAAAACAATATGAGCTGCCATCCCTATTTTTGAGCTGCTGGCTAGTCGAGCTGATGGTAGCGTGTCTCTGTGTGTATAATGCTCAGGGGGAAAAGTGTGTTGTTGCTTGGAGGAGTGTTACCTATTATTATTCATTATATTCGCAGTGGGTTTGAAAAATTAAATATTTTTGTCAGCCTCCTCCTCTGAAAGGTAATAAACGGATTTTTAATGAGTGGAACTATTCAGCAGCTTTTCAGAGAGGGTGAAAAAATTATTTCCCTTCCTTCTTTCTGTTTCCCCTGGGTTTCATTCAACTCTTATATGAATTCATAGCCAGTTATATCAAGTGCAGAACTGTGAGACGTGAGAATTATTAGAGGAGGAAAAAAAAGTTTACTCCGTTTTGGACCTTTATATAACTAGCGAGGAGAAGAAGGAGGCTGTGTGCAAAAAAAAAAAGTTTACGCACGCACAAAACTTCCGTCGTGGAGCATGGTAATGATGACATTACTCCAACTGAATCTATCTGGAAAGACAGAAAGAAAAAAAGTTTGACTGTCATAACTTGTGTTGCCCGTTCCTCCCGTTTTTGTGCGACGACGACTGATGTTGGCTGGTTGGTGGTGACTGAATAAGAAATTGAAGGGAAAAAAGAGAGGATTATATATAATATTATTATTCTAGGGGAAAAACATCTTTTGAAAATTTTATATATTTCTGAAAATCATTTGAGTACGCATACCTGCATACCTAATCGGAATCGGGGTGGATGTGTGTATGCAGGTTTTTTGGGATACTTGAGCAGCTTTGCTTGCTCTTGCTCGGCTTGCTCTGCTCTGGTGGAAACGGTGTGGAAAACTCGGCAATATTGGAATTTTTCAAGGAAAGCTGCAAAGACTTTCACGGATGGTGCGTTCCTTTTTTTACATCTTGGAAACGTCTTTCTCTCTTTTTCTCTCTATATCCCTGTGTGTGTCTATGTGTTCCACAGGGAATTTTTTTTCCTTTTAGACAAGGGCTCCGCTTCCGCGGGTTTTGGGACTCGTAAAAAAACCTTTTTGTGTTGTGCTCTGCCTGCCCACTTTTTCTAGCTCTCTCACTCAAACGACATGTAGTTTTCATTCAATTGAATATTATCCTATTTGCTTCGATCTCGCAGCTCCGAAGGAAGGAAGCAAGTATATATCAAACTAGATAAATATGCTAAGCCCGGCTCAGTTCGCATTTCAACCGAATAAAAAAACTAGAACAGTGGGACTTGTTTCAGGAGAAGGAAAAAAATAAAATAAAAAAAATTCAGAGGAATACGTAATGAAGAGACAGAGAGCCCAAGATTCTTCTGGTATTGGATGTAATGATGCAAACGGGGGTTGTGTAAAGTGAGAACATTTTCCAAGGACATGATAATACTCATACTCGCATAGAGTGCATGTGTTTTTCCTTCCCGTGTCGTCGACGTGATATAAGCTTTAGTAAAGCTTTCTCCGACATATCAATTGTGTTTTTTTGAGGGAACAACGATTTCAACTCATCTTCCGTCTAAATTTGATTGCCTCAAGGCAGGATTCACATCTTATATATCTATAACCACTCGCGCAAACTCTGCATAGAAAAAATACTGAACGGAGCGGAAGCTCGTGACGGAATGGAGGATATTATGAAATCGTAGAAACCAACGGAACCACCACCGGTATGCCAATATTTGCATATATGAGACACCAAGAACCCAATAAAATGTCAATCATTTTTCCTCTCTCTCTCTCCCTCTCTTTCTTTCCGCCTCCAACCAAGTTTATATTGTCACTTTGAGTTTCGTTCGTTGTTCGGAATATTTGACGTAAACGTAGCTTGTGTGGAGTGTGGAAGTGTGAATAAACATTAGCAAATTTGATTTTCGTATTCACTTCACCACCCATTCATTCATTTCATTCTTGCATTGTTTGACTTGACTAGAATTCCTACCTCTCTCCCTCTCTCGCTCAAGTGGCAAATGAGGCTCAAGAGCATTCAACAAATCGCTCTGACATGTAGCGAAATGAGCTTATAAATGCAAGTTCCAAACACAAAAAGCCACGTTTCCTTGTCCCCCACACCTCCTCCTAATGGTTCTCTGTAAAAATGTTGAAGGTTGTTGTTGGTGGGCCTGGGAATGGAAGTGTTTAAATAAAGCACATATATGGGCTGTATTGGTTGGATGGAATGGAACTCTTAAGTTATATTATTCTCAGAATATTCACTCCCATTTTGTTTGGCACTGGGTGAGCCTCATCAAAAAATCTTTCATTAGCGAGAGCTCCCCTCATGAACGAACCAACAAACGAGAGGAACGAGCGAATGAATTTGTATATGAAAAGAATTGAATATATTCACTCACTCACTCACAGTGCCACACTTCGTTAGCCATTTCTTTGCAAAAAAATGACATGTCATTAGTGCACCGTATTTTTCGGTATTGATAATTTCGTTGGAATTTGATGTTGGTCCAATAGGCAGCCTTCGTAGTGCAAGTTGACGTCTGACGTCGTCATCGTCGTCATCATATCCATTCCATATCCATAATCCATATGCATGAAAATATAAAATAATAATGATATATGTATATTTCATTTGGAGGAATAATATTTTTTGGAGAGTTAGTAGACGGGGAAGTGCATGATAAGGATCTACAGAGCTCTAGAGCTCTCCTGCCATATACTTTCCTCTCCTGAAGGGATTTCTAGCGAGTGACAAACAAACCTGATTCGAAAACTGTCCTCTTTTGTTATCTCAACGAGAAAAACCGTAACATTCAGCATATTGTGTGC
Organism: Dicranocentrus wangi; assembly: GCA_036850665.1. Taxonomy (NCBI): domain Eukaryota; kingdom Metazoa; phylum Arthropoda; class Collembola; order Entomobryomorpha; family Entomobryidae; genus Dicranocentrus; species Dicranocentrus wangi. The sequence continues at coordinate 4,670 of JAANSN010000847.1, forward strand.
GTTATATGGGTTATTATTATTATAATATTCCTGTCCCTGTCGTCCACTTGATAGTAATTAGTGTCATCATCATTTAACTGTAATTGGAAAACATGTGTGCGGCCGGCCAGCAACAACATCAGTTGTGATACACCACCAATCTTAATCTTATACTGACCTGTTTAGAAAAATGCGCATCCCATTCCTCCTCCTCTGATTATTTTTTTTCTTGGCGAGAGAGGTAAACGCTCTCGTAAGTGTAATCATACATTGAAAATCCGGCTATCCGATGCATTTAATCGTGATGACCAGCTAAATTACCTTTTCTTTTGGAGGGAGATACAGTAATTACGGGGAGTTTTTTTGGGTTGGTTTTCAATTAAGAGAAAAAAAAACTAGCAGTGTCAAGAAAAATTATTGTTTTTTTTGTGTCATCTATCTCATCTCATCATATATCAACATCAACCCATGGTGCACGTCTTCATTTCACAGCAAAGCGGCTCATATATACTCATATACATATAAGCTCATAAAAAATTGTCAAGTTTTTGGAAAGGAAGCTCCTTTTATGGAACTCTTGATTACTACGTCTATTTTGTGGAAAATGTGATCTGACTAATCAAACAGGATATTACCAACTTTCCTCGTTCGTCGAGATCCTTTGGGTAATTATATTAGTAAAAAGCAAAAGCTACAAGAAGCATGAAGTAAGTTGTGGGTTATAATATCTCTAAAGAGTCGTTGCACAGTAGTGCAGAGATATGGCGAGTGAGAGAGAGAGAGAGTCACACTTTTTGGTTGAAATATATATATCGCTGAGCTGGTGTCTGACTCTCCAAAATATCGGTGAATGTACGTGTGAGGTATATGAGGTACGACGGTACGAGGGAATTGCTGTTGGTCATATTAATAAGTTGGAAGGGGAGACGTGATGAGTATTCTACGTGAGTTGACCTAATTATGTGACACACGAGATGAGGTTGTGAATTTAGCTACTGGTCTCTCTCTCTCCTTCTTTCTGCCTATGCCTGTCTGACTGACTGTTGGGCCGTGAGTGAATGTACTTTTTAGTGGGGTATCAGGCTGAACCATGCAATGATTTGATTAAAATGAAGCATGAAATGTTCGTGAGCTTTGCTCATCTCTCGCGAATTCAAGTGCATGCACATATTTTTATATTATTTTTGCTTTTTTATTTTTTGTTTTGTTTTTTTCACGTATGGATCTTTTTTTTTTCTTTTTTTTGCTTATATATATAGATTGCATGAGCACCAAATCCACAAAATGTTCAAACCGGAAATGGATGTCAATGTCAACTTGTCTGAAGGGGGGAGGGTAGATGCACCCCGTTTTGATGTTGACAGTGCACCACCATCATCAGTTGATAAAACAGATAGGTTGGGAGCTGACGACGTAGTAAATCCTTCGAGCACAATAAATCCCGATACACATTCCCAAGCTCCAATGTTAACCCGAGAGGAAATGGATTCTTTGACGTTCGATGTCAAAATGGGGCGATCAGCGGGGGCTCCCTCCCCACAAGAAGAAGAAGAAGATGATGATGAGGATGAGGAGGATGACGACGAGTTGGACGGGGAAGGGGAAGAATACCATGTTCACTCTGGAGCTGCCACCACAACGGCGGGTGACAATAATGGCTTTGATCTGGCCTCCATGATGATTCCAAACATGAGCCACGGGTTCGATGACATTCAGTTTTTCCCGTCGAACCGGAGTCTCCGACTCCAGCCCCAATTCCAATTTCAGGATCAACTCGACTCCAATAACTATATGAGCTCCAATTTTAACTGTTTTGACGCCTCAGGCCTTGTTAGCCTCAGTGGTAGTGGTAGTGTTAGTAATAATTTTTCGCTAATTAGTGATTCTACCAGTGGTGATATCAACAGTGCCTTTTCCGTAAGATTTTTTTTACTTTATTTTTTTCCTCCCTTTTTTTTATTTAAATTAATTTTTATTTATCATATCGCACTCTACGTGCGTGTGTGGCTCGATCATCATCAGTATCATCACATCACCACCACCACGTGTATTTTATTTTATTTTTATGATTCTCTCTGGGAAAAGCGATAAAAAAGGAGTTGAGATTGCATTACCCCGCATGCCTTTAATCACCTGCCTGCTTGCTACCACAGCCACACAACTCCGATAACACCTACTCAACCACTTTTTTATTATTATAGCTCTTAATGAACACGTTTAGCATTTAATCGGGTTATAAACTTGGGAAGTAAACTCAGTTGTCGTTGTTCCTCATCCTCATAAATATATTTGCATCTAGGGACAGGATCATTCTTATAATCCGCATGCAATCCACATCCTCCCTCATCCTCCATCCTCATCATAATCCTCCTGCCTCCATCAAATAAGTGCACACAGAATGGGAGAGTTATTCCTCCTTCTTGTAGTTGTAGACAATGTTTTACTTACATGCCCTGCAAAGCACAAACCCACAAAGACTCTTGCAAACTATAAACCACAAAGCACAGCTGCACACACAAAAATGTCAACGGATGGCCGTTATAAATTTCCGTTTCCCCTTAACCTAGTCTTTATCCTTAACAAAAGGTGTTTCTCAAGGGCTTGTTGAGTACGTCAAGAAGTGTCTCTGTCCTCTTGTACATTTCGCTAAACATTTCGAACAACATTGTCATTATGCCTTGTTTTGTTCATCAACAAGGATTTTCAATGGGGATGGATATGTTTTCCTCGTAAATAATAAAAAAAGAAGTGTTTGCTAACATGGGGTACAGGAACAATCGGAATAAAAACGTGTGCCAAGGAAAAGAGCATATAATATCATCAGCCCTTTCGATGCTATTTTGTTATTGGCGAAAAAAGAACAAGAAGAAGACGAAGAGAAGAGGACTAAGAAAAAAAATCGTGAGAAGAGACTTGGTGTGTGTACTACATACTTTTTGTTTGTAAATATATGTCTCTGTCTCTCTCTCTCTTCTAAAGTACAAAGTGTGTTGTGTGTGCAAGGCAGACTGCATCAACAACAAAACATATAATAATATAATATAAAACGATGATGATCTCACGTGGAAGAAGGAGTAGTAGAGGAGTCCCTTTATTCCCCGATGACTGTGTGACTGTCTGCCAACCCGTACCGTGTGTGAGAAAGTCGTCATAGGTAGCTATTGTAATGTTACCAATGCCTGCTGCAATGAGAGAAGGTGTGAAAATCATTACTGGCAATTTTTTTCCCTCTTGTGGTCTTTTGGCTGTGAGGGAACGGTAATTTAATGAAGACCGTAAAAAATATATTTCCAACAAGACACACGCTTTGTAAATAGGACTATGGCCTATTCTTTTCTGGTGAAAAAAAATGCAGAATGCAGAAAAAAGGGCTTTTTATATACCTATATCTTGTGTTCAGATCAAAAAATGAATCAGTCAGTATATAGTAAGTCGTGGCCAAGTGTTTGGGCTTTTGTTGGAGGAACAGATGCAAAAATAGTGGTGGTGATTTGATGGGAAAAGAGTTTTTCAGTTGAGGAGGGGAACTGCGCTGGTTGTGTAGACAAAGCTGAACAAAAGGAAATTTGTGCTTAATGGACTTCAAGAGTTGACTTGACTGCATGAATTATTTTTTTCCCTGACTGAGGCTGAATGATTATTTGTGTTTGCTTGGTGGGAGGGAGGCTTTAGATTTGAATGGAATTAGCTCTTGTTTGCATTTCTAAAGAGACTTAGATATACATTTTCTCGTTCCTATAAAGTTAAATACTCACTCATGGCAAAAGTTATTTGTAGGGCTGGGATTGGGAAGGAATTTTCTCATTGCGAATTCTCTCATCATCGCCAAGTGGAATGGAAAAGGGTAATAGTAGTAATAAGTGGCTAACAGAAGTGGCTGAGATTTATACAAAAAGGGTACGTACGCGTATTCTGGTATTCTGGCTGGCTTGATTGATGATTGGAGGTAGAGAGAGGTCCTCAAGAAGATCTTATATAAATTGAATCTAGAAAAACTTTTTTTAGGAAAAGTGTGCAAAGGCAATCGAATCGAAGTTTGTATTGAGAACTCTGAGAACTAGATTCTTCTTGTGCTCTCCTCCTCCAATTGAAAGCTGATCCATAAAAAAACTGCATTCCAAACGGATTCATTTTAATGATATACCTTGAAAACTCTCGTACGAGATAAAAATGTGTGTGCAATTGACCCATCTCCCATTTCACATCTCTCTCTCTTCACATATATATTGAACGTGTATGTATTGAACAGCCAATTTTTGTTACACGAGCTTCAGTACTTTACAATCCAAAATAAAAAAGAGTTCTTTATGTTTTTCAAGAGTTTCGCCTTTGGATGTGATCTAATAGGCAATTTTACGGTCATTTAAAGTTGTACATGGATTCGATGTAATAAGCAGCCTAGTTTTTACGGCTCCCTAGACATTTCAGTTGATGACAGCTTTGTAGAGGCTGAGCTGCTGCTGACTTTGTGAGTTGGTATGAGTGTGTGCCTTATCTCAAATCTCTGATTGACAGACTCCAAAAAGACTCACGTCGTCGCCGGTTGTGTGCTGAGTGCTGCGATGTACCCACACCCGATGCCTTGATGCTTTTGCCTTTCAAATTCGATTCACGACTTTTATACATTCATTCAGTTTTCATATTGTTCATGGGCAACCCGAATCTGTTCAGTGTGCAAATGTGCACACGACAACGACATCCACTTGTATTATCTGCTCTGCTCAAAGCAGATAGCTAATATATGTAGAGCTCGTTGAAAAATGACTTTTTTGAGGAGGGCTCAACCGTCTATGCTCAACCAGCACGTACGTACGGGAAAATCAGGAGCTTAGCAACGTTTTAAGAACCGTAGGTGTTTGGTAAAGTGTCTTCCACTAGGTGATCAGAAAGTGTTAATTTTTTTTGAATTTGAAACAGGCACATTTATAGGCTCCCACTGTTCCATTACATGGGCAATTAATTGTGTGCCGGAAAGAGGGATAATATATAAGTTAAGTTGTGGCACAAACAAAACACGACTTTTCATAGAGGCAGGGGATTGCAGTTAGTAGTGGTGATGACAAGTCATCCTGAGAAATTAATAACTACATATATAAACCTTCATATATTATCTCGTTTTCAAAAGGGACGACGTCATCAATCATGCTCCCAGCAGCGACGAGCTCCGAAGATAAAATACCGATTAAGTTATTTTTCTCCCTCTACTCTGTCCTGTTCACACCGCATACTTACATATTCAGCCTCTCACATATCTACTCATTTTAATGAATGAACAATGTATTATGATTCTTTGATAGTCGTGTTTATGGGACAACTTGAACGCGACAACATTATATTCTCAAGACAGAAAAAATTTATATATATTTTTTTTCATTTCAAAAGCTCCACTAATTAGCGCAGTGCAGTGTGCAGAGAGTTGCCCAAGGTGGAAAAGTGAAATGGATATGTGTTGCAATGACTAAAACAATAACAATCCCATTTAACATCTGAATTAAAAATATATATTAAAAGTGTGGTGTATATCGGCATCTTTTTGTAAGACGCAAGACGCAATCCTCTAAGCCCTTTTTTTTATATTTCTCTCATATGCGAAATGAAAGTAAAAATTCTTTACGGCAGCCCCATGTCGAATGGATTATGATATGGGATTTTTTTAGTCGAGAATGAAGCCATTATCATCTCAACAGGAAGCGTCTCTGAAAATTAGTTTCTAGTGAAAAAACACTAGCAGCCCCAGAAAACTGTGACAGGAATGAAGCCTTGGAAATCAACCCAAAGTCTTGTTTTGTCACAAGGTGTAGCCCACAAATGTATAACTGCTCGGTGGGGAGACCAACCTTAATTTTAGAGTGATAAATAGCGAACCAACATTTTGAGGGAGGTATAAAAAAGAAAGACTGAATCAAATGTGATGGTTGACGGTTGTGGTTCCACGAAGGCTAATTGCCTTTCCTCCATCATCGTCATCATCATCATCACCATCATGCTTTTTGCTGCCTAATGGAGGAGTCAAGTTCCTCGCGGAAAGATTTTTGGGCAAAATCTCTGTAATAATGTTGACAATGAATGAATGAGCGACTAGCGAACAACAAAAGAGTCGACTTTGGCTTTACACTTCTTGTTTCTCCTACTTTACGATTAGTTCCCACCACCCGAAACACTTGTGTAATCCGCAAAAGATGAGAAAAACAAAAAGAGAGGGGACGACAAAGCAAAACGAAACGGCTACCTGCTTTTCCCCACTTTTCGCTACCGGCAGTCCAATCCAAACTGTAAATAAATCTGGTGGAAAATTTGGTGGGGGGAGATATAGCGAGAGCAACTCGATCTGCTCTTTTCGTTCGTATATTTTAGTGCCTCCACTTTTACCTCCATTGTTATCATCAGCTCCCATCGGCGGAATGAGTCGTCTCGGACATGCCAAAAGCCTTTGTCGATTGTCATTACAATAATTACGAAAATTCCCTATTGTTCCTCGAGTTGGAGGCACTATATCGCTTGGAGAAAAATCCAATTTTTCAATTGTTACTCCATCTCTGTCTGTATATCTATATGTGCTCTGCTGGCAACAAGCAGTTCAGTTCAGTTGGACTCGGCTCAGCACAGGAGCAATGGCTGTCTGCAATATGGGTAGAGCTGTGTGGTATTAGGTTATTTAGTACGTCAAGTCAGCTCATTAGTCCTTTTCATACTAAAATACATTAAAGCAAAAATGTCAAGTTGATATCTCAACATTGCATTCGTACTCATCACAGCTCATTCTCGCATGACATATATCTAATGGCAGAATCCTGTTTTTGTTGTTCCTTTGTATCATTTTGCGTTGTCATTTTCCGCGAGTCGTCTAAATAACCGCCATGTTGGACCAATTAGGAAGGGAAATAAAAGAAGGAGTCTGACGCAGTAAACAGGAGGATTTTACAAGGTGTCATGTTACAGAAAAACTATATATGTAAGTATAAGTATAATGTGAGTGCAACATCAACAGCGACAATCTCTACACGACATAATATTCCCTCCACTTACTTACGCAAAAAGGAAGAGGAAGCAAAAAAGGACTCGTATTATATTATGCTTATTTTTACAAAATGCAAAATGCAAACAACGCGTCGTGGGGACTCTAGTAAAAAAAGTAATTTTGCAACTGTATCCTGTCACATAGGCGCAGTATCAGTGTTCAGATGATTGTGACGTGACAGTTCACTCTAATAAACCACACCACACCACACTTTTTCTTTTTCCGTTGAGACAGGAGGAGGAAAAAAAGTTGAGAGATTTTTTTATCACTAATTTTCTATGAAATATGACATTTCTGGGGGAACAAATTATTCGTGAAATGAAACTCATATTATGCCGGGACTCAACTTCATCTTATTATCTTTGATTCTTTGATGTTTCTCTCCTTCTCCCCACATTTTTCCTCCGTTTCGTTTGTCGCTACTGGGAATTCAGAGACCGTACGTATATATATCGTCGTGTCGATCTATCGTGCCAGCAGTCACTCATCCTCATAATTCTATTAAGATTTCCGAGATAGTCACATTCTTATTACGCGTCTTAAGACGCACTTTTTGATACCTGATACCGACGTACATGCATGCAACTGGCAAGAATCGCAACGCAACTTTGCTTGATCGAACCTGATAAATGTTGCAACAAGAAAGTAGCAATCAAATGGATCAATAGGAGAAGAAAAAAAAACGAACATTCTCATATATTCTCTTCTCTCCGAGCGAATATAATATAGGAAAGCATAAAACCAAGCTTTTTTATTTTTAGCTGCGAGGGTCCTCCGAGTTTTTTTTTTGAAGCAATCTTATTGATTTATGACGATGACTGATTGTGTCTCAATTAGCTTTCATCTGGTGGGTGAGTGCGTGCCTGCATGTTCAACTTCAACTTGAGCCCCCAAAAATATTATATTATTATTATTATTATTATTCATGTTCAAAATTCATGTCTGCTGGTTGCATACAGACGTAAGTATACCGTCATAAAAAGGGGGGGCTTATTGCATATTGACGCTGTGCTGCTGTGCTGTGCATATTTTACCTTTCATAAGGAGATTTTCATGCAGAGATTAGAATGAAATCGAGATTTTTCTGATCCCAGAGAATTCCTTTGAAACAAAAAAAAACTTCCTTTGCAAGGAATAGTAGAGTAGGAATGAATGAATGAACCCCCATTCACTCCACTTTTTTTCCTACTCTATCTATACGTTTCAGGAGTAAATGGAGAGTGAATAATGTACTATAGTCCAAGTACAAGATTTGTATTTTTTGGGTGGTGGTGGCAATGCAAAGCCCCAAAGACGTTTTTTTCTCCCTTTCGACAATTATTTATTGGTCAATCGTGATTTTGGAAAGTGCTATTTTCAGAGATTGGTTGGGCTGACAAACGCATTATACCATCAAGGATAATGTATTGAGAGGACTGCAAAGAAACAAACGATGGCAAATGTCTAGAAAATAATATATAGTGGGTATGGCATCTCAGTCAGGATAGAATAAAGAAGAAAGAAAAAAAAGGATTCTGATGCTCTCCCATTTCAATATGGCTTTGGCTTCTCAACTGGGATGTGGATGATGACATTTTTTTGTCTTCTCTTCTCACATAAAAAAAGTACGGCGGACGGAATGTGTGATGTGAGTAGTTGCTGTTTTTTTTGTTTGACGGAGACTATAGGGAGTAAAAATGTTGTGTTTGAAAAAAAAGGTTATTTTCTTTTTCTTTTTTTTTTTTGCGAATTACATCACTCTCCGAAAGCAGCCCCAAGGGCCTTTCTAAAAAACCCACGATAACAACATTCAGCATTTCCCCAATGACTGATGGTAATTTTTACACAAAAAAAAACAAATCAGATTTTGAGTAGAGTTGTTTTGTGTACTCCTCTACTAAAAAAGCTATTTCAGAGAGTAATAAGGCGCTACCCTTTTTTGTCTTCGCTCGATCCGAAACCAAATTCACTGGGAGTAAATCATGTATGATTATTCTTGGAGGAAAAATCAATTCCTATATAGCGGTTTCCAGCAAAATCCCCACTTGTTTTCGGGGTATTTATTGTTTCCGAGAGGAGCTTTGCTCAGTTGGAGTCAGATTTTGTAAGTCTAGGGAATTCACTTTCCCTTCGTAGGGAGTAGTTGGGAAAGAAAAGAAAAAAGCACCCGAGATCACAGGTAAAGTGTATACCCGGGCGGGTGTGGGTGTTCTGCAACTGTCAGCTTTTGTCGTATTTTCACCGCCGCCGCCGCTGGACCACCAACTTTTCTAGGATTATGATAAACCGTACTACGCCTTTTTTGTCTCTGGAAGAAGAGCCAAGGAAGGTGTAAATAATCAATAACGCCTTTTCCAGATTCCACCATATTCCGCCTGTCAACTAATGGAACCTGTAAATAGGGCAAGAAATAAGAGTATTTCTCCTCCGGGCGGCTACTAAATACGGGATGTGTACTAATAGCCGTGTGCGGAGTGAGAGAAACCGACAAAAGTAAACACAGCAGATGTCTTCTTATTCCGCTGAGATTTCTGTCTTGTGGGGTATGAATGACAGGAATCCGTAAGTTTCTTGCAAAAAGTCTTCCCAACTGCTCGTCGTCCGCTCTCATTCTCAGAGCTCACAATGGAAGAGGGTAGAATGAGCATAATATTACTGTATGTGTGCAGCGATGGTGTGGTGGTGTGGTGCGGTGGAGTGGATCACGCCCAACTTTTATTCTAAATGATTTGTGATAAATAGGCTTTGGCTAAAGATTGTAATCAAATGTGATTGTTCTTTCTTCTTTTTTTTAAATCGTGTATTATAAGTCAACCAGGAAATGCATCACAAAGGTCGCAAAAAAAAATTATTGCCCTAGAGAGTCAGCATTTTTATTATTTTTTCTATGGTTCAGCTCGCCGCTCGCAATTTTGTCTGCTCTGCTCTGCAAAATCAAGTGGAGAAGAATTCCAATTAACAGTTAAGTAAATTGGAGTAAACAGGTATGGTATAATATGGTGTGCAAGGAGGAGTGCAGTTGTTGGAGCTGATGACAGACATTTTCATCAAAGCTGTTAAAAAATACTAGGATATTATTTGTTGGGGGAATGGCAACACTCGCGAATCGTCTCGCAAAAGTAAGTGGATGGTTATTTAGGAGGAACAGGTTTGATGGGGGATTTTTTATAAAGTGGCTTAAATCCCTTGATTATAACCCTTGCGTCCTGTTCATTCATTGTCATTCAAAAGTAATTTGCATTTTTATCATATTTGCACGAAATAGATAAACTAACACCTAAGTTAAGTCTCACTGGCGATACGATAGGCACACGCACGAGACGGGATTTAATGACAAAATGATTTTTACTACTCTGCTAGCTACTTATCGCATTACTAAAAGATTTTTATCAAAATATTATATTATTCCCCACGACCAAGTCTCCCATCTCCCATCACTTACTTACTTTCGAATGGCATATCATATATTTAAAGTTGACAAGTTAAAATTCGCGAGGAATGTCCACAAAACATATTTTCCCCCTAATGACTGAACTCCCGTATGTAAAAATACTCGAGAGGCGAGACGCATGCCCACTTTCTACACGTCGATTGTTTGACTTTTTTGATTACGGATTTATGATTTATTGATTTCCTGAGTGGTTTCGAGAGTACGTACCACTCCACCACCACATCATCATCATCACTGCGTTTAATTCGGAAAGAATGGACCTTCGCCAAACTTGATTTCGAATATCTGCAATAAATTTTGAACGTGTGAGAATGCAAAACCTGGGTGGATGGATGATGTGTGAGAGGAGAAGATAACTACGAAAATATAAAATGAGAAAATGTGTGCAGCCGTGCATATGCATATGCAAAAAAAATATTTATTTGCATGGTCAACTTATCGTTAGAGACAAATATAATGCTTCCTTCTCACAGATTAACTGCACAACAGAACAGAGTACTACTACTCCACTCGGTCGACAGAAGAGTACAAGGAACAATATGCCCATTCAACAAAATCTCTCTCTCTCTCTCTCTTTCTGTCTGTTCATTTATCTTTGAAAATAAAAATTTCATTCCGGCAACTGCATCATCATCATCCCAGATGCGATGCGATACGATGATGACAGTAGGCAGCAGCGGTCTCTTTGCTCCAAACAGTCTGCTCTGCCTCTCTCCCTGCCTGCGTTTACGCTGATATGCCCAATTAATTATACCAATTGAGAGACAAAAGCGTATTGTGCGTATTTAAACCTATTTAGCGGACTATGACCTTGTTGAGAGCTGTGTTGTGTATTATTCTACGCGTGTGTAAGTAAAAACCTTCTTGAACAAACAAACGGGGAAAAAACTATCGAGAAACTTTCCGTTTTTTTTTTATTTTGTTTTTACTTCAACAGCCCATCCATCCATTCATCCATCATCTCGAGCAAATGCTCTTAAAAACTGTTTAATTTCTTCAACGGGCCGAGCGAGAATATATGTACATCATATAAGTATTTTTCCATGAAAGAGAAAGGAAAACGCTAATTCCTCATTGTTCCCAAGTGTGTTGAATTGCTGAATTGCTCAAGATGGATGTAAAGTTTTTAAAACTCATCACCATCAATCCCCATAAACAAGCTGCACAACAAACAAGATCATTATATGTCTCCTTCTTTTTGCAAGCCCATCCTTTACAAAACAATAAAAATAGCGGTGATTGGTGAGAGGAGAGGGGAGAGAAAGATAACGATACAAGTTCATATATCGTCATCGTCATCCATTATTCCGCAGAAAATTTCGTTAATACTTTAAGACGGTGTGGTATGGTTATGGTTATATGGTATGATGAGAAGAAACGATGATGATCGAGTTGAAATGATGATCACATCATCTTTTTTGATCATCAATGATCAAACTCACTCACTCAGTGAGTGAGTAAAGTCTCAGACAATATCGCAATAAAGATATATACTTACCTACTTACATTTAAAAAAAATAAGTATTATATTGGTTGGGCTTGCTCACCAAAGCCAATCATGATCATGATCAAATTCACCACGGCTCGCTGCACTGTGATTGAATGGGGTACAGCAAATGCCGAGCAATTTCCTACTTTATAAGACGCTGTCATTTTTGTCATAGCTCAGTGAACTTAATATCCCAAACGAGAAAATGAGTTCACGTTCCGCTACACTTGCGTCAATAAGTAAATAAGCAGATGTGTGTGCGCCACAAAGGCCGGCCTATCTGGCGCATCAAGACAGAGCGAAGAAGAAGAAGAAGAACAAGAACTAGTATAATATAATAATATTATGTAGTACTTACTTACGACGTAGTTTGGCGGAGAGAGACAGAGAGATGAAGTTTTTTGAGATCTGGGAATGCTTCTCCTGCTGTCTCCTGCTCATGATCTACACGTTTGTAGTAGTAGTAACCAAGAAATTACACGGAGAAATGATCAAAACAATTTTTGGCCGTGACACATTCCAATTCCTATTTGATGATGATGATGATGAAAAGTTGGGCTTCGGCAATATGTTAGGCTCATATATATAATATGGCTCATCATCTTTGAGTGTTTTCCTTTGTATTTTGAGGAGTAATTAAAAGGGAATCACACACATCTGATTGATGATGAACGCATTGCTACGTCACCCATGCACTGGGAAAAACCTTTTGTTGTGGTGGTGTACAGTGTGACTGACATTTGATGACAAAAATGTGGTTAAAGTACTAAAGACAAGAGGAAAAAGTATGCAAAAACAACAAAACATAGTTCACTTGGGTTCATGCAATACCTATGCCCTGCTCACTGCTGCAAAAGCGATTAGGAATCACTGTTTTCACAAACATGCAGGGATATCCATAAAGTTTAAGTGGTCGGGCAACAATATCAATTTCTTCAAATATGACAAAATATCCTTTTTCATCCAAAACTGAGTTAGCGTTAGGGTCCTGCTTCCCAGAGATGCATCGATCCGCATCATGGAGCTTTATGTAAAACTGTAAAAGTAACCTGGAATCTATTTTTTTTGTTTCCCTCCAGGAGAGTCCGTTTGTTTTCCCCGATAATGTAATGGAGTACGGGGAACCTCAGTTCTTTCCCGGTAACTGTGTAGGTAAGAAAAACCAAACCGAATAAGCGCTCAATAAACTTTCAGCTTTTTTCCAGTTTATTATATGCATCTCTCTGGCAAGGAGCAATTTTGTGAGAGAGTTGATTAAATTCCGGAAAATAAAATTTGAATAATGTTTGTGTGTGCTTGTGTGTCTTTGGTCGTTGTTCAGGCTATCTGGAAACGATACTGGAGGAGGACGACGAGGAATATGAGGAAGAGGAGGGATGTTCAGGTCGCCATTGGTGGACAGCCGATAGCGATACTGATACGGACTCCGTGATCCGTGTCGACAACAACGGTCAACAAAAGCCCCACTGCCAACCACAGCCGCATCCACCTCCGCCGCCGCCGGTAGGTGTTCCAGGTGAGAAGGACGAGGTTAAACCTCATTTCCGCTCCTCCGCGAGCTCCAAGCCATTTGAGCTGGAAGATTTACACTTGTTCGACCAACTGGACCATGCTTTCGAGGAGACGCTACGAGAGCCCCGACGACGGGCTGGGTTCGCCTTTGGTCAGCAGCAGCAGCAGCAGTCACAGTCAGTTGAGCAGCAAGCGGAGGCTAACAATGCTGGGAAAGTACACAACTCCCAGCAGCAACAACCACCTACCACCCACCATCACCACCACAATAATGGGGTGGCTCGATGCCAAAAGAGTGGAGTGAGCAATGAGTCGAATACAGCTAGTAGCCATAATAGCCATCATCATCATGTTTTCATTGAAAGCACAAATAATGATGACGAGGAGGAGAGGAGTGAAATGACAACAAAAGGGCTCAACCTGCTTACTCAGGAAAATGTGAAAGCCCATTCGGAGGAAAATCCCAAGATTATATACACGGACGAGGGGTCTGAAAAGGAGCCACCCGGGAAGAAACTTGGGAATGCGGAAAGCCGAGAAACATTTGGTTCCTCGTTGTCCCCCTCGTCTTCAGACTCTGAAGCTCCAGCGGAGGTCGCAGAGGAGGATTTTTTCTACTCGTCGCCCGGCTCGGAAGAGGAAGAGTGCCGCTCGCAGGAGGGCACCGAGTCTGAGGAGAGTTGCTCCTCGGATGACTCTGAAAAGAAGGGGGTCGTCCTTGCCGAGTTTTCCCTGGGCTCTACGGGTAGTGGTGGCAGTGGTGGTGGGAGCAGCAATGGAACTGGATTTGGCAGTTCCTCGTCTGGGTTGATGTTTGGGAGTAGCAGAAGCCGACGTTCTTTCGAGTCCCCGTCCCGACTCAAATCCTTCCGCAGTTTTGACAGTTTGAACTGCCTGGCTGGCACGGAGCTCCTCTTCTCCAAGCCCGACACGTTCCCCTCCATTCATCACATTAAGGAAGTGTCAGAGCCAGGCTCGGAGTCGGAGTCTTCGGCTGAAGTGTCTACCGCAGATGATAGAGTCATTCCGGAAGAGGATGAGGAGGAGGAAGGGTTGATCAACCACCGGGAAGGAACACAATCCCTTCCGTCACAACACTCTGCTTCCGTCGGCGGCTTCCCCGGCCCAAGTCTGAACCAGCAGGGGAATAAAAACTCGGCCAGCTCGTCCACTTCCACGGTGTCTTCCACCGCGTCCGGGAGTGGTCTCCGCTCCACCGAGAATCTTTCAGAGGACAGTGGCATAGGCAACGACGGGATTTCCAGTACGGCGGCATCCACTCCCGGAGCCTTTGTTGAGGAAACGAATGTATTAATCACAAAGTCGAGTGAAATTTCTCCGCCACCTCCGAATACCCCCGCTGAAATTGAAGCAGGGCTAACCCCGGACTCCAGTGCCAAAGACTACATTTCTCGAGCAGAGTTTGCCCTTAATCCTTTCGTCTACTCGTCGCTCTCCTCCTCCGAGTCGAGTAGTATGAACAGTGCTCCAAGCTTAAGTAACACGACTCCACTCACCCAACTCCAACCCAACCTGAATTCGAAAAGCCTCCTTCCCACCGACCACAAGAGGAATAGCGCCGCCGATGAGAGCTTAGCGAATGGCATCAGCAGGGAAATTGAGGAAGGAGGCAGCAAAAATGATCAAGACCGTACAGCATCATCATCACCATCATCATCTAGTAGTCCGCAACCCACCGTCTCCAATTCCCTGGAAGAGGGGAAACCTGAGGAGGAATTGAAAACGAGTAGTAGTCCAAGTCCCAGTGATATATCGTGTAATCTAGTGGAACCCCCGGTAACATCATCATCAACATCATCATCGTCCTCGTCTTGTGATGCTAAACATGCTGACACGACTTCTGGCAGTGAAAGTGGCCCAGATTTGGCCGTCGTGATGATGGATGATGAGCCCCCTCCTTCGGAATCTGGTGGCCTCCACCCACAATTAAATTCAGTTCAAATAATGAGTAGTAGTAGTAGTAGTAGCAGTCGCCTCCAGTTAGCATCTATAAATTCCCAGGGGGCGATGAGCAACTCCGGCCATCATCCAAACAGTCCTGATTGTGGAGGAGATAAAAGGGAATTAGCAAATAATAGTAATCCCGATCCCACAGTCTGTGAGCAGCAGCAGGAGTCAACCCAACCTTCAGGAGCGATTACTCGGGGAGGCACAACGACAACGACGATAGTATGCTCCATAGTGGCCAACAGTCTGGTAACAAAACAAACACAGGAGTCGTCGTCGTCTCCCGACCGCCTCCGCGACCAACATGTCCACCCAGGGCAGATGGGTGTTGAAACGATGATAGATGGTGATGATTTGGATGTATTTAAACAAGCAGACCATAATAATCATCATCATCATTCCCAGCATAATATTATTTCATCAGGTCGTCCCTCCACGACGACGAGTTCCACTCAGAATGGCAGTCATCTCATCTGTACTTCATCATCATTACCGGAAAGTAGTGGCTCGTCAGCGTTGCAAACGGAGAAATGGGCTAAAGATGACTCTTACTCAATTCAAGACGAGGCTCCCCGTTCCCCACCTCTTGAGATTTTCCCCACCACCGCCACCTCCTCGAGCCACCTCGATCCTAACCACCACGGCGGCGGGTATTCCTCGTCGTCGAGCTCCTCTTCCGATGAGCAGAGCGATTCCTCCCATCCCCCAAGCCGATTCCTGCGGCAGAGGAGCGACAGTGAAAGTGAGTACGAGGCTGCCGAGTCGGCCGTCGAGAGGAATAACGTGGACATGGCGTATGATATCATTGTGAACTCTCCAAGTAAAAAGCAGAGTGTGCCGGGTGGTAGTGTCACAGGCGCCACAAGTGTAATATTTCCAACTCCAACATCATGCACATCATCACCACCACCACCACCATCATGTTTGGGAGTTGAGCAGGGTTTCATCATCACCACAGCTGCAGAAGATCCCTCTGCCTCCGCTTCTCCGAGTGGAATGAGTAATACTAATAATAATAATAACAAATGTAGTGGTGGTGGTGATGGCAAAAGTGGGCCAGTGTCAACCTTGAGCTCACTCATCAGCATTCATCAGAATGCTGCAGATATGCAGAGTTGGAACTCCAAAGTGGAGTCGAATGATAAAATACACCACCGATTGCCTCTGTTTGAGAGCAGTATAGATGACTACGATGAGGATGATGACGATGATGTTATTGATAGTGCAGCCTTGCCAATAAGCAAAAACAGGAGAGCAACAAGCAGCATCAACAGGAGTGCGAGTGCGAATGATGATGATGCTGGTGAGGCGAATGGGAGAAATAACATAACTGCATGTGCTACTACGACCACCGCCATGCAACCAAATAGCCACGAGGATGGGCAGCATGATGTTGGGAGGAAACAAGAGCGAACAGCATCATCATCGTCGTCTCCACACAACGAGAACAGCTCAGCACTACTGAGCTTACATCACCAGCTGCAAAATACGAAGAAGAAGGAGACCGAGAATAGCGATGAATTAACAACAGGCCCATCATTGCCACAGTTGAATAATACTCAACTGGCTAGTAATTCTGGTGGAGCTGGTGGTGATACTGATGATGATGGTGAGCACAGAGATGTTATTGTTGATGCAGAGAGCAGAGGCAGTCAGAGGAGGAATTTTGTTGAGACACAACAAACCCACCAACAACATCACCATCACCCTCACCACGATCACCATAATGTTTTAAGATCAGTTACGCTGGACGATTCGACAAGTGCGGATGTTGCTAATCTGGTACGGCATCATCAGAGCCACAAGCAGAACGCCTCATCGGCGCTTCCTGTTGAACGGAAATCTAATAGAAATCATACTACTAGTACGACTACTCATTCCGCCGCCGTCATTGTCGACATTGACTACAAGCCAGGGGTAGTAGTAGCCCAGGCAGAGGGAGGACATCACAATCATAACCCTAATCATCATGAGCCCAATAAAGTTGTTGAGAGTTGCCCCAATGAGCGTCTAGGTGTGGCACAACAACACACACAAGTGGTGAACAAAGTATTATATCCCAGCAGTGGACCCAGGACGAAGGAATGTGCATCATCGTTTTCTGGCCCAGTGGAACCCTCATCTACTCATCCTCCTGTGGAATCCGAGAATAATAATAATAATAATAAACAGAGTAGTAGTAGTGAGTTGCAGATTGGGAGTAGTCAATCAGTCCAAAGTCCTGTATCAAGTGGGAGACCAACTTCATCAGGCTCATCAGCATCACCCAGTGCGACTACTAGCAGTAGCAGCAGCATTAGTAGTCCAAGTGGTGGTGGCAGCAGTACGACAGGAAAGGAGAGAGTTATTTTAGGGGATTCTAATTTTGGATTTTTCGGATGTTCTTCACACTCGCGAGGCAGAGGAGCATATGAATCCCACGAGCCTTCTGCTGTTGATCATCCTGCCTCTTCCTCCAATGTTGTTTTCCCTCGAGTCAACCTAGACCTGCATTCAATCTCAGAGTCTGGGTTCTCACCAGGATATGGGTTTCCTTGCTCGCTCCCTCCTCCGAAAGACGAAGATGCTGTATTGCCAGACGAGGAATGCGTGGTCGTGGTGAATAAGCAGGAGACGACGAGTAATAGTAATAATATCAACAAAGTTGTGCTCGTCCCAAGTTCAACAAGGAATAACTCGTCATCCAATAATAATATTAACAGCAGCATACATCAAAGGTCTGCTCCTGTCCCTCTTCTCTCTTCCTTTGCTCCTAAACCGGTGGCAGCAGTAGTAGTAGCAGCAGAGCTGCCAAAGGACTCTAAACAACTGAGAAGGGATCAGCAACCCAAAGAACATAATATATATAGGCAGCAGCAGCAGCATTTGCATCTGGAAGAGTCCTCGCCTCTTGGCTTGGTTGCGGGACTAGACAAGTTTTCTGTCCCCTTGGGTGCTATTAAAGCCGCCGTTGTTGGACTCGCACCGGCCATCCCTACCTACATTGTTAAAGGGACGACGACGGGAGCAGGAGTTAGAGAGGCTCAAACAGCTGAAAGAAGAAATGCCTCCACTTCCGTAACAGCAGCAGCAGCACCAACAACCCAACTACATGCTGCTACTACTCATACTTATACTGGTGGTGGAGCAGCATCAGCAAATGGGAATTTGTCAACAGTATTCCCTTCAGGGACAGTCAAAAGTTGTAATAGTAATAGTGGAGCAGGAGCAGCAGGAGCAGCTCCTCCAGTAGCACCGTCAACACTACCGAGGAGAAGTGGTGGTGGTGGTGGTGGTGGGAATAAAGAAGGGGAGCAACAACAAGCCACTCAACAGCAGCAACCGTCTTCTTCCTCGGTGCCGGATATACTCATCTTGAAACAATTCCCGGCCCAGTGTGATAATAGAGAGTGTGGAGAGGGAGAGCGTAAAATAGGGACTCGGGGGGGTGTTATTATGGAGTTGGAACACGGAGGTGGTAGTGCTAACAACAGTAGTAGTAATATCGGTGGTGGTGGTATAAATAGTGCTGGGCAGAACTTGAACTGTGGTGAACATAGTAGCATCGTCGTCGTCCCAGAATCTATTTCAGAAATGCACCGCGACTCCCCCTCCCCGTCGTCGGGACTTCCCCTAAAGACCAAGACGTACGGACCAAGAAATGAAGTGGAAGTGGTAGTTGTCAGCTCACGCACTCCGAGCCCAGCTCCAGGAGGATTTGTTGTTGGCTCTTCCACTTCCAGTCGAAAACTACCCTCGTCGCCATCCACATCTGCAGGGCAGGAAAGGAATGAGCCGGCTTCTGGGAGTTCTTCGGGTTTTCGGAGAGAGGAGGAAAGTGCGTCGAGAGAAAGCAGCATTCCACCACCCCCATTCGCCTCATCATCATCATCATCATCATCGCCGCCGCCTCCACCACAGCCAGCAACAACACAAAAAGCCACTCGCTCTCGCGTCCATTTCTCTCCAGTAGTGTCAGAAATCAGCTGGAGAGAGAGTTATATCGACCAGAGTTCCGAGTGTTCTGGCTCTACGGAAGACCTCCTGGCGAAACTAGACAGTTTGGATTGTGAGGGAAATCCTATTGTTCGGAGTAAACGAGGTGGTGTTGGTGGTGGCAGTAGTGGTGCTGGTGGTGGAGAAGGAACATCTTTGATGGATAATAATAATAGTGCTAGTGCAAGTTTGAGAAAGGCTGGTGCTGCTGCTGCTGCCGCGCTGAGGGCGTCTTCACCCACAGGATATTCGAGTGATATTAAATATGGGGGTGGTGGTAGTGATAGTGAGGTAGTAGTGAGCAGTGCTGTGAGACCGTTGCAAGTATACGATATTCAAATGTCGACGAGAGCAGAGTCACCGAGTAGTGCTTTAGCTTCCACCCGGGGGTTGAGTCCCTCCGGGAGAGGGATACTCGTGGAAAAGGTGGAAATGACAGAGTCCCCGCTTCACGATCGAGAGGAAGAGGAGAACCCGGTTGATAGACTTTGGGGCGAGAGCCAGTCTCCCAGAAAATTACTTTTTATGGTGGATGACGAGGAGGATGATGATGTTGACAATGATCCGGAGAGGGTAACTGACCTCGTGGATTTCCGTAATAATCTGCAGAAGAACAACGCTTCAGAGAGGTCTAACTTTGAGAGTAGTAGTAACAATGGCACGCTAGGGCTGTATGAAGATGTTGAGGTGCAGATTGAGCCGCCAACCGCTAAACTTCACGGCTCAACCACATTGTCCATGGTGCCGGATTTGTTGAGTCAGTGTGAAACCACAAATCAGCAGACGGTGGCACATTTCGATGTCAAAATTGAGGAAACAATTCCCTCTTCGTTGAACAGCAAAAGCATTGTGCTCAACATTGGAGCACCACAACATCAGCAGCAGCAGAACACCACCAAAAAGGATCAACAACAAACGCAGAATGCGAAAANAAAAGCATTGTGCTCAACATTGGAGCACCACAACATCAGCAGCAGCAGAACACCACCAAAAAGGATCAACAACAAACGCAGAATGCGAAAACGAGTAAATCCCAATCCCCTCAACCACATCACGAGCCGTCACCTGAACCAAAACAAATTTTGCCGAAAATGTTTGCAGAGGATGGTAAAAATGACAACAAGCGTAATTCGTCTTCGTCCTCGCTGTCCACGTCAAAAGAGAAGAAGAAGAGCTCGAAAGGGTTTATAATTCAAGGGTTGGGCTCAGCTGGCAAAAAATCTGACAAGGATAATGTGAACGGTGGTGGTGGTGGTGGGAAGGATGTGACTAATGGGAATGGCTCCACCGCTCCACCAGCTCAGATTACCAACGGGGACGGAAAGGAAAAGGAGATGGAGAAGGAAAACAAAAAGTCCAGCAAGCCCGGATTTTTCGAGAGGCTCTCCAAGATTCGATTAAGCAGTGGAAGTAAAAATAAGAAGCAGAAGGTCCACCCGAAAGCAGATGAGATTCATCAAGAGGTAGAGTCGGTTGGTCCGCCTGCTGTCAGCAGCACAACTGGACCCGCCATTAGCAGACCACTCCGAGATGCCAACTCTGTCAACGGGAATGGAACCGCAAAAGGCGGCGGCGGTGGTGGTGGTGCTAATAACTCTTCCCTTCCAACAAATCATTCTGGGGTGCAACCAATTCTGAAAAAGTCAACTTCCACAATTCCCCACGGAAGCCTCCACGCTGACTCGGAGGAGCCTGACGAGGCTACTCAAGCCTTCGAAAACATTCTCGAGGAAATTGCAGGTCTGAAGAGTATTCAGCTGAGGCAGGGTAAAAGCAGCAGTAGTAGTATTGACGACAACAGTCCCTCCTCCTCTCAGCAAGTTCGCAGTTTCGCAAAGAGAAAGCAGTTTTACACGAGCGCCACCTCGCCCTCCCCTCCGGTCAGTCCCAATTCTAGGAGCTACTCGGATCTAGACTCGAAACTGACCCAGTTCAAGGAGGACACCTCCCGCACTCTTGACGCCATCTCGAAATCACACCCAGACTTGGAGGGGATTGAAGAGTCGGTCAAACAACGGCAGCAGAGTCTCTCTCCGGAGCCCCCGAAAGTAGAGGTTCACCGGCAGGTGTCCACCTTGCCCAAGCAGGGCTCGTCCTCCTCCGGAATGTCCGCTGCGGCCGCGGAGGCAGCCCAAAATAGCGAGAGGGAGTGGTACAGACTGCTAAAATCCGCGGCTGAAAAGTATTCCTACAAGGGACCAAAAGATGAGCACTTCAACGCCCTATCATCATCATCCCACAAGACTGGCATTGTTGAAACGGACCTTGACACTGGTAAGCACATTTTAAATATTTACGACTCCTACGGCACATTTCAAATTGCACTCATTTTTTCCTTGCTGTTGCACTTTCCGTCTTTTTCCCTTTTTTTCTAAAAAAAATAATTTGCATGTCATTCGAGAAAAGTGAAGAAATAAGCCAACAGCAAACCTATAGGTATCCACCCATCACAAGGCGAAATGTTTTTACAGCTTCTCTACTTTTCTCGCTGCTGAAAAATGATTGCCATCTTGCTCCCAACGTCCATAACAGCAGTTCTCTGAGAAGGTCTCTCTCTGATCATAAAAAGCTCTTTCATAAATAAACCCCGCAGTCTGAGCAAACTCGTCTCTCCATCTTCCAAGGCTATTTCCCCTTTTATGTATCTTTGAACACGCAATTGTCATGAGGAGGGAGTTATGCCTGATGAATTTTCAAGATGTTCCATGAGATTCCATCAGGAGCAGGAATAAATCATGGGATGTGTTATGTGTTATCCCGTTATATCAGCCGCCGCCGTATCTCGTTGTTGAAAATAGACTGCGGAACTATGGAATTGCAGAGTACGCAGAAAAGAATATGAGAGAGAAATGAAAGTTCAACTGTCTTAGATCATCAGAATAAATGTGTCACATTAATTTTCAACATCAACACAAAAAAAATGCTTTATAGACATGTTATAAAGGCTTGGCAAATCCTTACACCCACTCAACTTCCTAAAAAGCTTTTTTATAGCACTCCAAATAATAAAATAATATGGGAGGAGAGAGAGGAAAACACAGAGCCTCTTGTTCCTAAATTGTGTGATGAAGAATGAGAAGTGATAGCTTTTCATTTCCGGTAAACTCTTTTTACTACTATCACACCTTTACTTACTTTTTATACATTGTCGGATGGAATGACAGCCTGTCGTCAATTCCAGGGAAAATGCATTAGCACTCAACGACGTCAACTTGGCATGATGAGAAACGACGATCGACAACACACTATCTAATATCATATAATGTAATATTTTCTGAAAAAAAGATTTCCCAATAAGGATTACAAACCCATCATGTTCACTTTCTCTCTCATATTATCACGTAATGTGAGACAAGAATAGTCCATTTTCTCGCAAAAATCCAGTTTCCAGCGAATCTGGCCGGCAGATCATGAAAATGAAAAATTGTGAGTGCTCCATTGTTTCCATTCTACTCGCTAATCAAAGCTGGATAGGAAAGTCAGTTTGAAAGTAACAAATGTCTTTACACGGACAAAACGTCGTCGCCCATATAAAACTTGTGTAAGATTCGCTTTTCGCTCCCATGTCGGCTGTGTACAAATAGAGTGGAAATGTGTGATGGGGATAAGAAAGGCGAGAAAAAGGAAATCACGCAAATTCCTCATTCTTCATACCATCTACAAACTCCTCGTTCCCGTTTTATTCTCTACAATACTTTTCTGCTACTACGTAAAAACTCGTTTTATGTCTTTCATTCTGAATGTGTGTGTGTGTGGAAATGTTCTGTTTTTTTTGCTTGTTTCATGAGTGCATTACAACACACATTCCAAGAGGAAGGCGGCGTAGTTTTTCTGCGTGCTAAAAAAGTGTTTCCACGAAACAGGTACATACTGTCAGCCTGTCGCACAGGCTAGACTAGACGAGTCGTGTCCAGCACATGACTCTATATATATACCTATTACGAAACTGGACATTTGTACCAACCAACAACCAACCTACCAACCCATTTTCTTGCACATTCTGCTCTGCATTTTTATCCTTTGTAACGTACGTGATTTCATGATTGAGTCAAACTGTAATGCACACTGGATAAATGAGCTGTATATCATCATGATATCACACAACGTGTGTGTCAGTCTTTTTTTTCTGCCTTATCACATTCCCCAGATATTCTTGATTTGATAAATCTTTAGGATAATAATACATATCCCAGCCAGCCAACAAATAATCCACCAGATTGCTCCCTTTCAATGCAATATAGGTATATAGGATTGCGCTGTTGTTCCATTTTTCTGACTTGCAAAGCGATTAGCACCGTGAAATTGGGTTGAAGTGGAGAATACGTGTGTGTATATGTAGCACGCGTAGTTCCATTAAGCTTGGTCGGAATTAAGTGCAAAAAGTGAAGGTCACATGAAAATGATCACTCCATTCCATTCACAATGGCGGCATTTATTTATAATGCTTTTAATACAAGGCATTGCATGGCATGCAACCAAACAAACCACCGGTAAACTGAAAACAGCCAACTGTGCACTTTTTCTCTAACACATGTTGACTCTTGACTGACGTGTGTGAAATACAGCACAGGAGAGAAAAAAATCGGGTAATTTTGCATCAGCTTCAGATCAGTCAGTGTTAGAGTTAGCAATTTGGAAAGAAAAACAAAGGGATAATTATTATGCGATGCCTATGCGCTTTTTATGCTTACAACATACTTTTACATCGTGTGGTTCGGTTGCTGGCCCATTTAGATGTGGCAAGGCATACATGCCCTCCAATATTACAAATGATTACGTGACGGGGATAAAATGTGATTGAGTGAACATCTTGAGATGATGGTTGAACATTAAAATTAGCGTTTTCATCTCGTCCAACAAATTCCAATTGAGCGTAGTAATGTGATGAGTACGGCGTTATATTGGTTGGGTTGGTTTGGAGAAGAGCAGAGATGAATATTATTACTATATTGCGATACAAAAGGTATTTCAAGTGGGATCCCAGCATCAAGGGCAGTTTGCCAACTTTTATGGATACACACTTATACATCGTGTCAAGTTGATATACAACTCTGTTTGGTAATGATATAAACTTGCAATTTGCTGTAATGATAGGAAATCTGACTCATTCCCAATCTCATTTACCAGCAAACTCAAAAAAAAGAAAAAAGAATTGCATCCAATTCCATAGTGGAACGAAGCCATAAGGTGTGTCTCAGTCAGAAAAAAGTGTGTAGGGATATAGCACAGCTTGAGAAACATCTTGAGAAATCTCTCTTGAGAGCTATATCCACTTCAGAAACATTTCTTGGGAGGATTTGAAGAGGAGAGGATGATCTACAGAGAAAAAAATGGGAAAAAGTGTGTTACTTGAAGAGAAGATAAAAAAATGATTTTTTTTGGATGAAATGAAAACATGATAAGACCTTGTTAGTTGTCACACGCACACTCATCACATCACTTGTATGTAACTAGTGTGTCCACTCCACTCCTTGATCAACAACCATGAAATTTTCCTTATATCATAATAAACCCACGTAATAGTTTACCGCTGAGGAGGAGGACTTGTCACTCTAGACTTTGAAGTGAAGATGATACACAGTAATTATTACTGTGGCGAAAAATATGGTTCTTCTTGTAGTAATTAATCGAGTTACAAGATTTCAATACCCTATTTTGTCATAAATGCAAAAGAAGTGCAAAAGAAGTACTCGAACGAAAAACGTTTTCCACGCAGTTTATTTTTACGTGAGCAAGCATTTGATGAGTGCGAATAACGTTTATTGATTTTCAAACAAGAAAGATGTAGCATATACCTACATATTTGCATTGCAAATATAATATTCTGTTTACTTCTACTTTCTTTCGTAATTTGAAGGTCAGTAGTCCCACAGAGAGTACATAATAATTGGAAATAAATATAAACAGCTCCTCCACGCAGCTCGAGCTGAATGCGTAGCCCCCAGCTAATGCAAATTAGTCATCTGAAAAGTTAAAAAATTCGCTCAGGTAATGCAAACTTGAAGTGATAAGTATCATGTATTGGATTGAATAATAGGTAAAAAAAAAATGTGTAGTCTCGTAGGCATCAGGCATCGCATACCATAATGGTACGATATTGTTCACCCACCTTGAGTCAGTTAGCGCGGAACAATGACATTTATACCGGTAGACCACTGCTGATATGCTGATAGGCATCACTGATGACTCTCAATGCTCACCTTGAGGGAGCCCTCACAACCTCACAACTCTCAAGTAATAAAATCAATGCCATTGCCAATGATAAAATGGAAATTGTTTAGCACCCCCAAACCAACTTACCAACGTTAGTCTATTAAGACATAGTTTTTTTCTATTCCTTTTGGTATGGTAAACGTAAAGTTGTGTCAAAGCCAGAAAGTGTCTACTAATCTCTTAGCTACTGTTATAGCCTTCAATTGTGTAGGGATTAAAAAGTATTGTACTACCGTCACATGGTGTGGTGTGCTGTGCAGTCTCCACTGAATCCGCTTAAGTGATCATATCCTTGCTAGATAGTATATAGTAATTGAGCATTCCAGTGAAACGTTTTTGGATGAAATGTTTATAATCACGCTGTCAATAGAACTCAAAGCCAAGTGATCTGTTTTTGGATAACACATTGCATTGCATTGCATTGCAGCAAAAAGGGAAAACAAGACGATGCGGTAGTGCTGCAGCTTACTCTTATATTCACGCTCGTCCTAATCCCTAAAATATTTTCTTAAATCCTAATGCAAATCACCAGCGAAGGATATAATATGTAAATAATGTACTGCTGCTCCTCATTCCAATGCAAAAGACAAATCCAGTATGCCGACGTGCCAAGGGATTATTATACTCTCTGAAATGGAGAATGCGTCCATTCCATTCTCTCAAAACTCACAATCAATAACCAATTGTTCACACAGCCATCACATTCAAATTTATGGGGTGCAGGCCACATTCATTATCATACGAATACTCCAGTTTTGTTTCATCAAAAACTGCGCCTCGCTATCGTCAGCTTAGGCATTCCGTGTAAATTACACACATTTTATCCCTTCTAAACTCGTTGTAACATTCCAAAAACACTTTAAGCTATTGCCATTCAGAGGAAAAGAAGGTATACATATTACATATGGCTAACGTCTTGAGAGAGAGGAGCTTTTTGTAACACGACTTGCTCATAAAAAAAGCTTTAACTAATGCACTAAAAATGTATTACGATGGGTACATAAATTCGTCCCCTCGGCTCGGAGTGAACGGATGGATGAGTTGCACTCTGGGAAAATGCACTTCGAACAGGGGATTATGCACTGTAAACTATATGCCCAGCTGAATTTTGTAAAAAGAACATGCTCGTCGTCCTTTTTAGAACATTTTTACAAGGAGTAAAATTAGCTTCGGCTTGTTTTAGAAGAAGAAACTTTACTCTCATGATAGGTTTTTGAGCTTCAAACTTTAGTTTCATAAAAATTTGCTACTGAGAAGAAGGGGGGTAAAAATTTGTAGAAAGGACGAGCATAAAATGCAAGGAATCCTGTAATGAGCTCTTTTATGGCAAAGTGAATAATAGTCGTTATTCTGCTTTCAAAAGGCTTTTTTCTTCTAATCGTACGTCCTACACCATATGCCTTTTCTTCCCCCATACAATTTTCGTATTGTGTGTAGTTAAATTAGCAAGTTGACTATGGTGGATCATCATCAGTGAAAAGGATGATTCTCTCAACATTCACATTCTTCAAAGGATTTTTAACTACTGTAATTTATGTTCTAAAAGAGAATCAGGCAGCAGATGAATGAAACAAAAGCTAATGTGTCTTCTGTTTTCCTTCTGCATTCAGACTTGTTTTGGGCATTTTTAGTGTAATTGTAAGTTTTAAAATGGGTCTAACTACGGCCCTGCGCTGCTGCTTTGTTCTCTGTAAAATCCTAATCCATTCAGCTAGAAATACCTTCTTTTTTCCTGTATCTATCCCCCAACTTTCATTTATATGATTGACGACTTCCGTTCCAAAACTTCCAACATTCTCTAATTTACAAAAAAAATATAACTGACGTTTCTGGCTTTTTTGGGATGTTTTTAGCATCGTTGGGTGAAAGCTGTCACAATGTTACACATATTTTAAATTCTCGTCATTTTTCGTTGTTGTATATCTTTTCAGGAGCCAGCCGGGAAATGCTGGATGAAGACATGCTCCAGCTGGATTGCAAAGTGCCTTGCTACACAGTGTCAACCTCGGAAATTCCAACCACCCTCGCCGCTGCAACTTCCACCTCGTCAGTTTCTGTGACTTGTGCTGGCTCGCCGGGCAGTGCGGCCAAGACTCGGAGCCTAACGAATCTGTCAACACGACTCCCACTGTCCATTGCACCTTCGCAATTCGAAGAGTCAACGGGAGACCTCAGTGATTCTGAAGAGCGTGCCAAATCACTAGAGTTCCTTCTTGATGAAAATCACAAGAGCTCATCTGTGGTAAGTCAACAAGATGAAAAAATAAATAGTTTTAAAAATTTCAACGAATATTTGCATCACAACGTTTACGTGGATTTGACGATACATACATATTCCCATGATACTCATTTGAAAGTTTGAAAGGGCAGACTAAACTACTGCAGATGGCTCCATGATTAATAATAATACTATTCGAGCACAGCTTTTTTATAAAAAAAAACTCTTTAAGGTCTCCCAACAATATACCGCTTAAATGGAAATTCATGCATGCTACTGGGAGCCATTAGCATTTTTTGAAAAAACTTTTCTTGCTCCAGTTCATGGCATCCCATCCCATCCCATTCAGAGAGTGAGGAAAATGGGGCTAGTGTGGTACTAGTGGTGTATGGTGACTGGTGACAGAAAAGTCGTATACAAATACATAATGCAAGCCTAGTAGTAGTGATCTCATCTCATCTCACATCTCATTCTCTTTGGGCATGCAACCCAAAGCACTCAAAACATGAATACAACGTTCTTCGTTCGTTGGTTCGTTCGTTTAAAAAACAGTCTTGAAATGGTTATGGAAATGTTCGCTGCTTAGTGCTTCCCTTCTTCTACTTCTCCTTGAGCGTTTTTGAACACACACATTTTTTTCTAAAAATAGTCTTTAGTTAGTCAGACTTGGGAATAGGATATCTTGTAAGCATACATATAGCTGATGACCTATCACATCAGCAGCAGAGTGCTTATACATCGTGCTAGTGACATGAAGCTATGCTGACTAGGAGCTATAAGAAGAATAAAAATGGTTTTAAAAAAATGATCGCTTGAGCGTAGTATTTATTTTTTTGCGTCATTGGCATGCCCAGCATCCACATGTCCATATTGTGACTATGACTCTCCCTCTATTTCTATGTGCCATGTTTTTGATAAATCGTAAATAGGAGAATATGATTCAATTCTCAATGCTGAATAAAAAAGTATGCCTAGATTCGAATTCTTTAAACGATCCTCTCAAAATATGTATATATATGCTGGCTCCCAAGGTGCTGGGGGGAGTAGAGTAGATCTCGACCGTTGTGTGTTGAATAACTAATGAGCCTGTTTTGTTTTATGTAATGTAGCCTCCAGAGAATAAATTACGGTTGGAGACTAGGCAGCTGTCAGAGCATGAATTAAGGATTCAACGGTCTTTACAACGTCTTAATGTACCCGAGTGGTACAGACAACATGGAACCATATCCAGTGGAACGACGACTCCAGCACCATCGGATCCAACGCAAAATAAAGCAGGAACCTTGAACATTCTGAAGCGGTCTGAGTATGGGAGCTCGGGTAGACTGGCGGGTGGTTGGACAGGTCTGTCTACTTACAAGGCCCCCTCAATGTCCAGTCTACAAAGCAATGGAGGTCGCAGTTCAGGTGAGACTTGCAAAAAAAATCTGCGCATTCAACGAGCCTTATACTTAATATTATAGCCTTTCGTTTCTGGCGGATGGGAATTGTGTGGAATGATTCTCGGATTACGAGAATGGTATCCTGTTTAGTGTAACCTGAGTCTGAGTAGCCTCCTCTCGTGGAAAGATGATCCCAGAAAACAAAAGGATATAAAAGGAGAAGAAGGTCTTTTTGTTTGTCTGAGAGAGTCGTCTGAGGGATATAGAATTTCACCGTTTACTCACGAACTGTCGGGGTGGACTATAACACGTAGAAATTATATTGTGCGTGAAATCAGCTGAAGCGAGAATTCCTTTTTCAACGACCATGCATGCGACGGTTATTTGTCTCATTCGCAGAATGCAGATTTAAGTCGAGTCGAGGCTTCTCTCTTGGCTTGGTGCACCGCACCTACTGTGGAAGTCATAGTGTCAGGCAGATTTCATAATCCATAAATTTCCCTTTATGTTGCAGGCACTCTGATTTTGAACAAATCGAATTTTGTACGTGGACGGCCAGCCACGATGAGTGTTAGTGCTACAAGGACATCGAAGGAGTCCCTCATGGGACCTGGTTCAGCAAGCCATAGCCCTTCGGCGTTTGAGCGTTCTTCATTCACGTATGTATACCACACAGAATAAAAAAAGGGTATCCGGGATTGTCAGGAAGACAAGTTTCTTATTATTATTATTATTATTATTATTGCTTTTCCCGTTTTCCAGTTACGGAATGCCTTTCACCATGACTCGATTTGGTCAAGGAAGACTGAGCACTCATTCGGGAAGTGTGTCACCCCCATCAACCCCAGACTCGACGACAAAAACGAGTTCGTACATCAAGAAACCGTATTTGGGATGGCGATCCCAAGAAAGATTAAATGCTGCTGCGGCGGCTGCTTCCACTAGCGCACCTGGAGCTGGAGCCACCAGTGTCCCCAAACTCTCGATATACTTACCACCAGCGGAAAGATTAGCTGCCGATCTTATGGCATCCCGTGCCAAATCCCCGCATCCACCTGTCAGACCACCTGTCAGTGACAGACCCCCGCTGCCAAGAGCTCCACCGAGATCCGACAAAGCGGGAGCAGGGAAAGCAGCAGCCGTAGTAGTTGATGAACAATCTCCAGGTGCTCACTCGTCACCGGTGATAAGTACGCAGGCATCTTCGTTAGCTGTCGTTACCAAACTCCAGCAAAACAGCAGTTTTAACCACCCACCCGAGTTTTCCCAGGCTAATCACCACCAAGAAAGCTCACAATCAGCCCACAGAATACAATCAACGAAAGCCCCTGATGTTCACGACTCTATTCGTCAAGTTACCACAGCCATCAATCATTACGTTAATAGAGGTCATGAGGGACAGCCGACACAGAAAGTGAAATCGAAACCGGGCAAAAAGCAAGCAATCTGGATTGAGTCTTCTTTTGTTGGCCAAAAACCACCGTCAAAATAATCAACACGTATAAACTTAAGTTTATAAAAAAAAAACTCCAAAATTTTCCTTTTGTTTTAAATACTGAGATGATGCTTCTGAGTAAGAGTTTTTTTTAGAATTTTACAACTATTATAGGAGATACGCATTCTGTTTTTAAAAAATCTTCTCTCGCAGTAGAATAGTTACTATACAAGTATTTTTATATGTAAGAAACCTATATATTCAATCAAATGCGGAACCACTATACAAGAAAAGCAGATTACCAAAGGAGTATTTATGAGATTTTGAGATATTTTAAAAGTATGAAATTAATGTCATCCTCAACTCTTTAAGCATTTATTACAAAAAATAGGTAGTGATTTTTTTTTATAAATCAACTGATGTAACATTACTGGTTTTCCAGTTTCCTTTTTATTTTGCAGATTGATCAGGAAAGCTTTTGTGACAGATTTAAAAAAAATATTTTATTTAAAACTTTGTAGCGTAGTGTAAAATCATTTTATTTAGAGTTATTATCCAAATTGTAAATTTCACAACGGAAAAACTGTACGTGGATTATATAATATGTACAATCTACATTTAAAAACAGCCCTACAAGGCAGCTAATAATGTCTATTTTATTTACTTGTTAGTTTAGTTTGTTATCACACTTTTTATTTAAACTATATATAAATTATATACTTAACCACGTATTTAATTGCTTGTGTGCGTAATAATTCAAAAAGAAATCTTTGTTACAAGTATATAAATATATATGCCTAAATACATGAATGTTGGTAAAAACGCTTTATGGTGTTAACTTTATAGCGACAAGTTGAGCTGAATTTTCAAACTATATATAATATATATATACCAGCGTTATTAATGAGTCTAACTGCACTTTTAAGGAATTTATTGAATGCGTTAGTAATTTAAAAATAAAGTACATCTTATTACGAATATATATTACTTCTAAAGTAGCAATTTCCACTTCATTGATTCTCTATAACCTTGGTGTGGCCCCATTGATCCCAGTCAGTCGGTAATGTGCCAGGGTTACGCCTGTGCCAACACAGTAGTCCACATCTCCAGAGAAATTTTTGGCACAAGAAGAAAGACATTTAAAAAAAAAATTTCCACCCGACGACATTTGTGGAAATGAGAGTGAAATGCTACAAGTAAATCCCTTTGTGGAGACGATATTAACTCTGAGCCATAATTCATAATGGGTAACGAAAATCAAGCCATGGAGGCAGGAAATGCTCCGGAAGGGGGCAACCAGCCGAATCAGCCGCAGCGGGCGCCTCATAATGCAACTCGCGTGCAGAACTTTATTCAGGGATTACATAGCGTAGCGATTCTAGCGCAGAATCTGCTCCAGTGGAATTCAGAAGAGAGACGTCGGCGAGCGTTCCAAGGAGGGGAAGCCAATCACGGACCTCCGAGCAAATACGCTAAGCGATATGAGCCTGCACAGAAGGCTGCGGCACTTCGGCTTGTCGAAGAAGTCAGTATGACAGTATTTTAAATGACAATTTGAGCATCCACCCGTCCTCCGTTACCCCCCGGTCACTTTACATTTTAATTCTTCTTCTAGGGAATGTCCACGCGGGCCGTCGCAACACAAATGGGGAACGGCTTATCTCATGCCACGGTAAGTCGTTGGCAAGTGGGGCGTCGGATGGAGCGGATCCGCATGCTGCGCGAGCGTCGTCGTTTACGACTACAGCAGCTCGAAGAGCAAAGGAGGGCGGCACTGCGAGAAGCGAGACGGCAAGCCGATGAAGAGAGACGAAGGGAAATCCTTCAGGAGGCCGTCCACTTCATGATGAATCGGAACCCGCAACCAGAAGCTGCACACGAAGATAGTGGTGCTGGTGCTGGGAATAACGGGCAGAATGACTGATAACTTTTATTATTCTGGGGAAAAATGCCAGTTTTGTGATCATCAAACACTTGGATTTCTTTTTGTAATGAAGAGCCAGATTTTACGGTTATATGCAATATAATAATGCTTGAATAACTTTACCAGTAAAAGTGAACAATTTTTCGAAGCAATACGTATTCACACGAGTTGTTGAATAAGAATTAATTTCAACATATTCATATAACATATCAATTCAAGCAGGCAAATCAAAATCGTTTTTGCGGATACCATCAATTAGTTCCATTCTCTTGAGAAAATCGTTGCTTTCCGCAACCAAACTCAATTCATTGTCGATAGTTAGCCACAAATGTTTTGAGTCGGTGGCATTAATCGGGGACATGGATTGGACTTTTGGTCCCCAAAAGTGCGTCGGTTTTCCATGCGTGGCAAACGATGTAAATAATTTTACGAAATTGGCAGAAAATTCATAGTCTGGAGAATCCTTCTCAATAGGCTGCCTCGAAGGGGATCCACTAAAGTGAAACTGGACGTCGTCGCTATGTACTGGTGGCTTCATTGCTGAAAAAACGCAAAAACCTTACGTAGGTATATACAGCTTAATTTTTTTTGAAAAATATATATGACAATGCAAGTATTATTGAATTTGCTTACATGGGTCAGGGTGCTTCCATCCAAATGCGTCCACTACACTCCGCGCCACACTTCTTGTGAAATTGTAAAAGTACACTGGAGCATACTCCGAATGTAGAATTCCTATTTTTCTGGCCGGATATTGAAATCCAATGTCATTCACGATTTTTGTGAGACCATCCATGTTGTCCAAATCAACTGGCTTTCCGTCCAAATAAGCGTTTTTTAGTTTGGTAGACACTACACATGGATCCTTGGCAGCGTTCCAGTAGAAAAACGCTTGAGGGGCGACGCGACCCCAACGTTCATTCAACTCCTTTGTACTATTTGGATTCCGAAGGATACCTGGAACCAATAAATGTTTGAAGTCAAATGAGTAATTAGCTTAGAGCAGTAGTTGTAATTCTAGCAAATTCATATTATCCCTGTACCTGCACTTCCCGAAAGTCCTTCGTGGGACACAACTCCCGTCATAAATGGAACTCTGTTAAATCTACCCTCTTTCAAAATAGTTTCAGGGTTTTCTGAAAGGAACACATTTGGATCGCTCTCGCTCTCCTTGTACGTCTCAATTGTTGGGAAAGCCAAGGGGACCCTAGTCCGCTCAAACCACTGAAAAACAATGGAAACCCCAACAAATCAAGTTTTAATTACTATGTAAAATGTATTTAGAATGCAATGAGCAATTTAAAACAAATGCACTTACAACGCGGTTGATAACGGTGGCTTTGACTAACAGCTCTGGTTTAACTGTTCTCAGACATTCGACCATGTATTCAGCGTTGCTGGTTGGGCAGTCCAAAGCATTAGCTAGCTTTTTAACCTCTTGAAATTCTGGATCTGGAAAAACGCTGATTGGAGCGATAGCAATACTGCTTTGAGCTATGGCAGCCCTAAAGAGCCCTATGTAAATTCGTAAAATTTCCATGATTTTATCTCCAGAGAATTTATTACTTCGGCATATAAAGTTAAATGATCGAATGGGATATATATCAGATCAGACATCATACCCTTTGCCATTGGAGATACTACCAAGGCCGCTACGCTGGCCCCACCTGCGGAAAGCCCAAATATGGTTACACGAGAGGCATCCCCTCCAAAACCTTGCTCAATATTATCCTGGACCCATTTTAAACCCAAAACTAAATCTTTCCAGCCTTGATTTCCGGATGCCCCTTGAAGACCCGCGTTAAAAAATCCTAAAAATTTCATCCAAAAAAATGTGATGAAAACTGTAAACTAGTGGCAGTTCAAGAAAGATATTATTATGTTGGATTTGATTAAAATTTTACCAAATGCGCCCACACGATAATTTATTGTAACCAAAATAATGTCTTCATCCATGAAGTATCGAGGATCATATGAACTACTTTCGCCAATGATGAATCCGCCCCCATATATGTAAAACATTACCGGTAATTTATCCGCTGAGGTGAGGCTAGAGTTAGTCTGAAAATCATAAATATCATATATTTTTTAACTATTCCAAGCGATATGGCGAAGTGTAAGGGGATGAAACACTTTCTACTCCTCCAAGATAACTACTGCTGCTGCTGGTTTTTACCTTTGGGACAAATACATTGAGTGTCAAGCAATCTTCTACCCCTGTTAATCCTCTGGTACGAAGGTCAACTTGAGCGCACTGTGGCCCGTACTCTTTGGCCTTTCGAACTCCTTTCCAAGCGTCAGCGGGTTGTGCAATCTGAGATAATTATCATTTTTAATGTGAATATTTTCCTGGCTGACGGTTAGCTGACTGGCATGTACAATGACAATGACTGACCATAGGTGAGCAATCCGAGGGTATTTATATACATGAATTGTACATCCGTTACTTACATCGAATCTCCGTACAACTTTTCCAAATGGAATCCCCCTGAAGGCAAAGTAGACGCGTCCATTTCTCGATAATTCGGCGGTTCCTTGTAGTGTCCCTTGTTTGATGTCCACCTCTGGTTCAAGGCTGCTCACAAGCTTGTCCTTGATCTCATCCGGGATTCGAATTCCATGAAAATTTGCCGAAGAGCCTTTGCAAATCAGTAGGGAAAATACAAATGCTATCAAAGTAGCAGGTTTATTAGTAATTTGTAGTTGTCTCATTTTGCCCGGTTTTCTCCAGCTCCGTGTGATGTCAACCTGACCTGCTTACTCCAGAATAACCACTAACCAAAACTTTGAAGGTTGTTTCGGATGGAAACAGCTTCTGCGGCCGGTGATATAAAGTATAAAATATGTATAGCTGCAAGCAAAAACGATTAAAATTGGACAAAAAACTTGTGTGAGTGGGAATACATGTTGTAATGCATACATAACAGATTGAACAGAAGTACCAATTCTCATCATCACTGACGTAATACACTCTTAAGAAATTGCAATTTCATGAAAGCGTTTGGCTTGGGTTCTTGGGTTTACGAAAAAAGGAACGACAGGTACCTACGTAAACTAACTACCAAAACAATTTAAGGCGCTTTTTCTAATACCAGTTATTACGGAATATTGTATAATCGTCTCCAGCACGTAATTATAGGTTCTATGAGTGGATTGCACTTGAGTGCTTTGTTCTTCTACAGAAAAACACAAAATTATTGTGTATCGCACCGTGAGTCATGAGTTTTGATTAGTCCTGGCGAAACACCTAAAAGCAGTGGAACCTAAAAGCATGAAAATAAAATGTTTGCAAACTGGATTACTGCATAAGCACGTTATTGAGCAGAATGTATGTTTATGAATATGAAATATTAGAAGATAGGATAGGTAATAAGTTTCCATTTCGAGTTCTGAAATAAATAAATATAGAAGCACCAAACAGAGTACATACTGTGCTGTGAGTGGAATATGGATTCCCGTACGCATTCCGACACAAAGCATTTATGTTATCGAATCTTTCAATGTCGCTAATGAAACTATGTGACGTTACTTTTGTACTCCTGAGCTTTGCGTAGAGGTTCGATTAAAAAAGTCCTCGCAGACTCTTACTGTACTTCCCCGTGGCATGGCAAATGTTTTGCATGCAAGTTTAAATTAAGCTTTCACTACTATTATGCATCCATACAAATGGTTTTTATGGCTATGCTAGGAGGATTGTAAATAAGAGAAAACATGACAGCAAGTTTTCTCACTGTAAATCAAAATCCTCGTGCAAATATTGAATTAAGCTTTCACTATTATGCATCCATACAAATGGTTTTTATGGCTATGCTAGGAGGATTGTAAATAAGAGAAAACATGACAGCAAGTTTTCTCACTGTAAATCAAAATCCTCGTGCAAATATTGTTTAATTGTTTTTAACCGTTGTCGCGTGTGCATATGGCTGAAATACTGGACCAGAATAGCGATGAACCTAGCGCCTCGCAGGAAACTGAGCATGAAAGCAATTATACAGACGCTATTTCGGAGAGTTCCATAAGTTCCGGTATGACAGCGTCCACGTGCACACGGAGAGTTTCATTTTACGAAAACTACACCGAAAATGAAACCATTCCCGGAGCACAAAGCGTTTGCGTTGTACACCCGTTCTCATGGTCGAAATTGGCATGCACTTCTGCGGAAGAGAATGACTCCTGCTCGTCATTTATCGAAGAAACTAATCGAAACCCGTTGCATGATGGGCAAAGTGCGAATCAATCAATTGAGAGTGAAAGCAGGCTAGTGAAAGTCAAAAATGTACAAACACACACGAAATTTACGCGTTACGGTACAAAATGTTTATAACAAGGATGTATATAACAGGGTAATACTTCAGAATTATGTAAAGTTGGGTCTAATTCGCGACGCTGCGACCGATAAAAGCATGATTCCGGATGTGGAAGTAGATTACAATCCTTCGTCAACCAGTTTTAAATCAGGTAATCCCATGAAATCATATACAGTATATCCTCCAAAATCACTGAGTATTTTCCTTATAAAAATATTAATTGAGTCTTCATTGATGTCGTTTTTGAAGATAGTACTCGCTACTACTTAAGACCTCTAACCGTGGAAAGTAGAAGCGATTTAGCTGATGAAAGCGTATCTGTAGCTTCTGATTATTTTGATTATGAGGAATCCTATAGTCACGTGGACAATTATGGAGAAAGCAGTGAAAGCACGTTCAGGAGTTTCTACACAGAACTAGTAGAATCTCAAATGCTGGAAACGGAAGTTTCAAAGTTTGACATTCCGAGCCTGTCCTCTGTTGAAAACTTTGATCCGCTAAACATGAGCCAGAAAAATCATGATGAAGCAATATCAAATGTCGAGGAAAAGATGGGTCAGTAATGGTACCAATTTATGGTAATTTTTGTTAAGGGAGTAGCTATTCTGAACAAAGTTAAACAAGCTCCCACTACCCACCTCATATATGCTTATCTGAAAATAAAATTAACTAGACAAGACCAACTCAAAGTGCTCCGCGGCGGTTTCAACTGATGAAGCAGCTTTCGGCGAAGTGGCAATGTGCTCTTTAGATTCTATCGACAAAGTTATGAACTTTCAACACATAGATCCAGATCTTTTCTTTACAATGCGGACAATATGTATGAAAAGATTTAACAACATTGGATTGGACAATTTACTGACCTCCTCTGAAACAAAGCTAGGCGTTGGAGGGCGTATAGATACCGACCAAAACCAAAATAGAAGTATTAGCTTGGTAGGGATTCCACATGCGATAAATGTTGATGATAAGGCAAATGGAGTGGATCAGTGTCAACAAACTCCGACGTATATCAATCCTATAGTGAGCATTATTAACATTCCCGTTAGTAAATTCAAGGTAGTTGTCCTGCTAATACGCTTGTATCCCCTATTTGACAGGAATATCTTGGAGGACATAGCCACAAATCCTTTGGACATTTCCGGTAAAATCACTTACTACTCATTCATGCGTTAACGCTAACTACCCTAATAAGATGATTAATATTAATGCTTTTGAATCTCAATTAATTTATAGAAACTCAAAATTCCGAATCAACTTAAGAAGAAGAATTAAAATCTGTGGCGTTAGTGGTCTATTTAATCGTATTTGTAAACGGTTATCAAAATTCAGGTACTGAGTTTTATTTTATTTTGTAAAGCCCCAGTAAATCAATAAAATATCAGCATTAAATGTTTAAACCTTTATCAAAGTAATTATTGGAGTTAAAAAACAGATATCATGTTAAATTTTTGCAATGGATAATTTCATGGCTTTGGAATAGGCTGCTGGCGTCCTCCCTTCATCTTTCCGTTTTCAGATGTAGTTTTTTCAAAATCAAGCAACCACTCTTTTATCTCAACTCCGCCATTATAGTTTCCCATTTCTGAATTAGATCTAATAACTCTGTGACAAGGAACGAGAATGCAGTTTGGGTTGTTACGCATAGCAGATCCAACGGCGCGTGCGGCTTCTAAAAATAGAACAAAGTTCAATGCACAAAAATTAGTACATATTATGATGATGATTATATTTGGTAAGGTCAGATATGGGGTGATCAGGTCGTTGTAAAATTTATGCCTGTCTGTCTCACACATCACAATCACAGAATCACACCAATTTAAATACTGAACTTACTCGGATGTCCAGTAAGACCAGCCAACTCTCCATAGCTGATGGTAGAACCTAAAGTGACCTTATCTCTTAAGGTTTCCCAAACCGTCTTTTGAAACTCTGTGGAAGATGGGACACAGATACTGACAGAGTTGGGGAAACTCTTTTCAAGCCTTGAGGGCTCCTCGAAATATAAATGAAACCATTCTGTGATTTTCTGAAGCATGACAATAGATTTCTTTCCTGCTGACGATTTTCCGTCTGGCCTGCATTCGGTTTCGCTAACCCCAACGCTGAAAATGTGAACAATGTCAAAAAAAATGCCATGATCATATTATTCAGCATCATAAAAATTAATTGGGGCTCTCATGTCACAGTCACAAACTACGACTGTCCTACACTTGTCACACGAATGCTTCACTCGCCGGCTTACCTCAAATCAGGGCTAAAGCCCTTTCCTCTCATTCTCTCCACGGAATGAACGCCATCCCCACAAACCGCCACAGTATATTCTCCAATAGGGGTAGTAATCGTTCTTTGAAGCAGTGTTGTTCCAGAACTGGAACAGAGAGAATCCGACGACGACGACGTCATTTTCCCAATTTTCAAAACTACTGCTTCAGGAAATCGGGTCGGGAACCGCACCGTACCACGCACCTGCTATACTTCAAAGATTTACAAATGACAACAATTATTGAAAATAATCTTACAATTTAAAAAAAAAACATGTAAAGTAGCTCTGTATGTACAAAGTACAAAATAGGTTCGAAAAAGAAAACCTTACAATGTTTGACAGGTGTGTGAAGGAAAGAAACGGATGAGAAAACGTTTTGAATGAGTAGTGGCTTGTAATTTTTAATGCGTTGCGTAACATACAACAAGTGTACCGGCCTGGACAAAA
>JAANSN010000848.1:0-44231 GCA_036850665.1 Dicranocentrus wangi
CAGCTTCGCGGCTGTCGTGGCACGAGTTGAATTAAATTAAAAGACAACGAAAAAACAAACAAACTTTTTTCCTTCAAAAATATTAACAAAAGTTACGAGAGAAAAATGTTATTTACTTGCTTGCGTGAAGGTGGGCCAGGAGCAGTAGCCTCAGCCTCAGGAGGGGTATTAGATCCCCCACTTTCCTCCAGTTTAAGTTGTGGTCGCATGAACATGATGAATGGAAGTTTGTACGATGACGGCGGAGGGGGAAGTGGTACGGCAAACGGGGTGGCAAGTGGAGGGGGCAGCTCATCCTCTGGAGGCTCATCAGCTACCACTACCCCGATCTCATCAACGACGAGTCCACCCTATAATCATAATAATAACAATATTAAACTCGAGTCACCCTCTCCGATAGTTTCCTCTATGCCCTTGTCCTTATCGAATGGGAGCTCACATTCTTCCCCTTCTGCGGCCTCGACTACAGGACCCCTTCATATTCCGGCTAAAAGGCCAGGATTAGCTGTGGGGCCGACGGGTGGTGGGGCAGCGGCTGCTGGAGCCTCCTCTTGTAGTCTCGCTTATGGGGGACACTCTTCTGCAGCTGCCGGTTAGAGAGCTTTTCTATTAATACTACTTCACAATTTACATTTATCGCTTTTACTCTTTACAAGCAAACCTACCATTACCACACTTTTACCTTCATACTTGCACACCAGCAATATTTTTTATTGATTCCAGCAAAATTATTACTCGTAGTAGGTTCAAAATTATACTTTTCTGCGTGAAACACGTGTAACATAATTCAAAGTTTGTACATTACTTGACAACCCCTTCCAGTTTGACTTTTGCTTTCTCACAAAAATATTGTAAAAATAAAAATAAATTAACCAACTGATCTCTTGTACTAATTGGAAATAACGGATTATATAACGGATTATTAATTACTGACCCGGCATGTAAATTTTTTTAGGGATGATGATAGAAACAAAAAGTCACGATTATTTTGGTATAGCTGCAGGTATACAGTCGTCGCGTGGCCGAAAAACCGTAAAAGTTAATTTTTGCATTGTTTTTTGTAACCCTAATGCTTGACCACCATCAGCGTGGCCGAGTTATCCAGGGTCCTTACCAGTGGACACTTCCCTTACCGGATCAAGTGGCGGCGGAGCAAGTAGCGGGAGTGGTACAGGTTCATCGAGCACCTCCGCTGTAGCAGCAGCACACCAAATATCGTCATTCGACTCCAACCCTTACGGCTCACCAATGGGCTCGTCAGCAGCAGCACCGGCGGCATACTACACGGCCGGCTCTGACCGGAAACATGGCCACCACGGGGGTCACGGGTTGCCCTTTTGGGCCAACGACTACAAATACCCGGGCGCCCCCTCGTCAATCACAGAGTGTCAAACGGCATTCGGTCAGAGTTGGTGTAACTATTCGGCCGCCTACAGCCGTGTGCCAAGTCATATGGAGACTCACGGTCAGCCATTGTCTTATTTGACTGCTGGTGCCAGTATCTCAGCTTCAGACGACGGACGGAGGACTTCCGTCGACCCTTCCAGTTTTCATGAGGCCTATGGCAGCATCCGAAACCCGTATGGCGCTCCAGATCCCATCCCACCTTCGCCTTACCCTCCATCAGGTTTGTGAACAATTTTCAGATCATTATTTTCCAGCAGAGCGTGTATTTTTCTTTCTCTCTCTTGCGTTTTATCAAAAGTGCGCTTATACATACCACTCTTGATTCTTTTTTTGCTTGAACGTGTTTTCATATCATTTTTTTTACATACACCATGTTTTTGTATGTATATTAACTGTGCTTCATTCAACGTTCGTTCCGTTCATATCGTATGGAACGATATTTTTCACACACGTAATGTTTCCATTACATGAAGCGTCGCATTGGCAAGGAATAATGTATGGAAACTGTGGAAGACTTAAAACAGCCGCAACTTCATGGCGCATATGCACACACTCACATGTAATGGAACTTTTCAACTTAAAAGCGTAAAAGAGAGCTTTTGCTGTAAGGGAAAGTGATTCATGCACTCAAGGCGGAAAAAAAAGTTTGCTTTGGAAAATATACATAAATATATATAATATATACGTACGAATACGAATATATAGTTTTTAAAGTGATGGAACCCCCAAAGGAAGTCCGTGGTCTAAAAAGAAAAACCAAGTGTACGAAACGAATATTTTTTTTCTTGTTGGTTCTTCTTAAATACAAGCAAAAATCGTGTCATGTATAGGGAGACTGGTATTAGTTTTATATTGATTTTGTCATTCATCACGAACGAGAGGCGAAACTGAGAGGAAAATGCAAGTTGAAAGATAGTCGACCGAAATACTATGTCGTCGTAGTTTTTTCCTTCTTCACTTCTTTTTTCAGAAGACTAGTCTGCTGGCTGTGGTGGTGCTTAGTTGATTGAGAGCATGTCATGCATTAGCATTATTATCAGGGTTGAAGGGAGAAGAAGGGACAGATAGAAGCAAAATGAAAGGGGAGAGTTGTGTAGTTAGTCATCATCATCATCATCATCATCACCACTATCATATGGCAAAAGCTTGCATCTTGTACTTATACGCGGCTTTTTCCTTCACAA
This sequence comes from Dicranocentrus wangi, assembly GCA_036850665.1. Lineage (NCBI taxonomy): Eukaryota > Metazoa > Arthropoda > Collembola > Entomobryomorpha > Entomobryidae > Dicranocentrus > Dicranocentrus wangi. The sequence goes on from JAANSN010000848.1 coordinate 2,592, forward strand.
TTCCATCATGGGTATTTATATAAACATACTACTACTCTGCTCCATTTTCTCATTAGAGTAGATATGTCCATGAGCTCCTGATACACTCTGTCTTCTTTTCAACGTATTTCTCCCTACACAACAATTCCATTTTAGCTGAATAATTTTTCCTAAGCTGAAAAAAATATGGATTCAGCAAAAGTTTGAGATTTTCGGGCTAAATCAACGACATGGGCATCACTTTTTGCAAACATTTTCATTTTCGTTTGTCTTTGTTCAAATCGTTTCCCTTGTCGAGCTCGCATATACTTATACTTATATATGGATGTTGAAACTTTGGAAGGAAATTTTTTTCCTTCTTGATGGAATGTGTGGAAATACGTGAAAATGAAACATGTGAAGATATAGGACTGACTGAAACTATTGCATTCACTTACACATCATTATCATCAAGCTCTCTCTCTCTCTCTCTGGCAAGCTTGCATGCATCAGCGTATTCTATTTGACACGCGAGGGGTTTCCACACTTCCTAGGTAGTAGTATTTCCCTTTGTGGTATAAATGTTTTTGGCTGGAGCAACTGCAATGGGCATGAATGAGCCCCAATTTCCATCTTATTTACTGGTAAAAAATCCCAGTTAGACTGGTCTGATTCTCCGGGAAAAAAGCTGAAATGAATAGGAAAGTCAAAATCCGGACTTTATTCCACTTTCAAATGAATTTTCTGCGAAAAGACAGTGCTGCGCACATTTAAGTTATACAATATTTTTTTTGTCCCTATTGGTCGCAGTAGTCGGTACAATTCCGTCCTGTCTCTGTCATTTGAATAAATATCAGGGCTGCTGGCTTCCTTTGCCCGTTGTTGGTTCGACTCGGCTCAGCTTTTTTTTCTTCTCTTCTCCTCTGGAGAAATTTCACATTCAGCATTCTTGTCTTTTCTCAGCACACTGCCGACATTTACATAAGATATAACAAGTACACGTGAGTGTGTGAGGTGGATTTTAGATTGGGATGTTTCCCAACTGGTTGTTCGTCGTTCGAAAAGTTCTATACACAAATCACATTCGTCGTCTCGTCTCTTCTCCCTCAAGATTTTAAATTAAGAAGGGTCTTTCCCAAAAAGAAAAGCCTTTTCATCATTTCCACACCACTCTTCTTGTGCTCTCGGTCGGAGCCCAGCCATGGGACAACCCTTACGGACAAATAATATATAGAGCATCGTCATTTATGAAGAGCAAATTTATTTCATTTGGTATTCCGTGCAGGGCTCAACCTAAACGAACGAACCTACAGACAAAGGATTTTTTCTCTCTCGCTCAACTTTTAGGCTTACGTTTAATGCATACGGAAAATGTAAACTCATTTCTGTCATGTAAATTTTCGGCAATCCCTCTCAATGTTAATTAACTGCCGGTGGCTGCTTCATTTAAATGAGGCTGTCTCCTCATTTTCTTGGGGGTTCCTAATTTTTTACCCGTTTAGCAGAGCAACGATCGACGACCATGTACCTACCATGCATTTTTTTAGACAAGGGCAATTTATCGTTTCGCAATAAGTAATAATGAAGTTGGAAAGATGCACCTGCATTTTATTTTGATCAACATGTGGTGGTAGTAGTAGCAGTACCACCACGACTGGAGTTTTTGAGTTGAAGAGGAAAGAAGCTCATGAATCTATATGGAAATAACAAATGGTTTGTTTTGACTACTGAAAGTGATGCACTTTGTGAGTGAGCATGCAGCGCAAGGTATGATGATGCAACCACGTTTAGAGCTGTAGGTAGTGTAGTATGCTTATCGTGTAACCGTCAAATTTATTTTTATGATTATTACCCTCAATATTGTCATGAGATGGAAAGAGGCTGTAAAAGAAGGTCAGCTTTGACGAAACCAGATTTGTGGGGTTGGTCTTGCTGAATCAGGGGAATAAGCTACATGTAGCTTGACGTTCGATGCAAAAGACGAGGATCAATAGAATCAATTGATTTAAAAGTTGGCTCATTGCTAAATTCCTCAATTTGCAACCTTCAGAATATTAGAGACAAGGAACCTATTTTAACAAATACCCGTACATAGTTTAGAAAAAGTCACATCGTCGTTGTAATTAATACAAAAAAGTTGGATGTCCAAAAGGAAAGTTGTCATAAAGCAATAAAACATAAAAATTCGTATCCTGTCTACGCATTCTCTGCAAAAGTGTCCTACATAATATTCCTCATGTTCAATCCGTTACACCTGGAGCGAGTCCCAATCCCAATATAACTGACTTGAACGGTGTGTGTAAAAAAATCTTCAACTTTTTTTTTGGGAGTTTTAGGGTGAATACCCATATTGGCCTATAGAAGCATCCTTTTTTTAGGGGAGATGCGTTACGTAACACGAGGGTAGTTGCGATAACTTGTATCATCATTGTTATTGTTACCTTTTCCTGAATTGATACGTACGTACGTACGTTTCTTCCAAAATTTTTCCATTGAGATAGCACTACCCTTCTCACTAGAAAGTTAAATATAACTACACACTTTCCTCAGTGAAGATGGTTAAGAGTTGTTTTAATTTTATTATACTTTATATTCCACAATGGATGGAGGACCAATAATATAAGTCAACAAGTACCCGATCCTGCTGTTGCTCCTCTTTACGGATCACTCATTTTTATTGCTTCAGGAAGCTCAAGTAAAAAAAGGACGGGTTGAGAGGAATCTTTAAAGTAATAAGACTTACCACCTTTTTTTTACTTTACTTTTTTGGTCCCAATAAAAGAAGGGTGAATCTTGGTTTTGTCTCTATTGAACTTTTTTTTCTATTTTTTATCCCTGATTTTTTTCCTTAAAAAAAGGTCAGTTTCACTCTCTCTTTTTTATTGTAAGAGTCGAATGTAACGTCGTGTTTGGTGGCAATTATGAAGGAAGTGTATAGGTTCCACTTTTGTTAAGAATATATAACTTTTTATGACGCTGCTGCTGCTGCTGTGTAAAAGATGGGATTTTCTTGGAAGATAAATTCTTGAGGAGAGAGTTAAGGAGAAAAAAATAGATGGGTGGATTCACACTAAAAAATAAAAAAAAAACATTGATCTAACTGGATCGAGTCAGCAACACAACGGCTTTCAGTAGTCACTTTGACTTTGATCTGGAAACTGGAAGTTGAGACACAAGGAGATCCTAGCCTGCTTCTCATCGTCAACTGATAATTGTCACAAACCTAAACTACTACTACGTGGAAACACGCAATCAATTTTGCACACAATCATCATCATTATCACAAGTGTATAAGTGTCATGTTGCAATCCGAGTTTGTTCATATTCATATTATAGAATTATCAGCACAGTGAAGGAAGGAGCATTCAGTGATCAGTTCAGTTTTCCAGTGCGCTGATCTCATTGTTTGAAGTGTTATGGAGTTTTTAGTGATATTTACATGTTCATAAAAAGGATAAAAAATCCACATTTGTGTAAGTACATTTTTTAAAACATTTTTTACGTCTTTAGTCATAAGGTTATCTCTCAAGAGATTCCAGCTCCAAAAAAAATTATCATTTTTGCACTCTTTTACCAACTGCGACTCTGCCTCAAGGAATAAAGTGTCAACGACCAATGAAGAATGTATTGATAGTCTTTTTGTATTACTACTACTACTACTAAAGTTAGGTCAGGCCACATTAGGGCGAATGCGAGATTTTAAATCTTCATGTACGGGTTGACGTGTTATTGCCATTCATAAGCGAGTCCAGACAGTTCGACAACACTGTAATGGGTTTAGCTCAAATTACAATATTAGAGTTTAAAGCACGGCTGCTGCAACTTTGCAATTTAGACATACAGTTTGCTCACGGTCTGTCTGCCCAGGATTATTCTTAATTGTGGTTAATGGAGGAATACGATCCTATTAGGCGAGATTGTGATATTACTAATGTCTCAATTCCAACTCGGATTCAATCCCAGCGGGTCTGGCTGATGCCGTGCATGGAGTAGGACTACTACTAGTTGCGCAGTTGGGCAAATAATTTGATAAAGCGATTTCAATTATGGGCTTCTTCGCTTCTTGCCTGGCTCAATGTTTTTCTTCAACTTTTGGATCTGCTATCATCTTTTTGTCAAGCTTCATCGCACCACGAAATAATAGTAATAATAATAATGATCGTGGCTTACCAAAATTAATTAGTAAATTGGGGGTGAATAGATTTATTTTAACTGGGACTTGATACAAAAGTTTTAGATTGCGCGATAACGCATGAAACGAAATGCCTTGCAGTAGTGTATTAGCACGGCATATAAAAGTGTTCACTAAAGGGAAAGTTTTTTTTATTCTGTGTGGATGTGGATGATGATGATATGTATCCCATGCACACTATATAACTCTGAAAAGGGTAAAACTTCAGACTGTGTTTAGCTGGCGTACCTTAGCTTATAGTAGGCTCAAAGCAGTTGGCAGTTGAAGGTAGATTATATGAGAGTGTATATATACAACAGTGCTAGCTAGCTAGCTTTTTAACATTACATTAAATTTTGTTTCTCTCGAGGAGGCTCGAGTTGAGTATAAAGCTAGCTGAAAAACTCTCACTGGCACTTCTTCATCTTGCTTTTATTAGGGTTAAATAGTGCCATGTGGACCCATTTGTCTGACACGGATCACCTCGCTCAACTACTAAAAACATGTACACAAATACATTCATCTTGTGCTTGCCAGCGGAGGATGTGACTTGGCTGGGGAGATGGGAAAAAGAGAGCACATTTTTCATAGTGCACACACACACACACACACAGTCATAGCCAGCCAGCTCCCTCGCTCACTCGCACAACACACACTAGATAATAATGATGAGCAGGAGGATGATGATGATGATCATGGCTGGTTAAAGACATGTCCTCCTCTACTTTACACTCATTCAATTAGGGAAAAAGGAAGGATTGGAGTAGGATTGGTTGCTCACTCACACTATCTCCTCATGCAGCTTTATATGCTTCATTTCTCGCAAAACTTTTTCTCAGAATACGAATGCAAGATGAAGGAAAAAGAAGAATTCACTCATTCTGATTTTTCTCCTTCTTCGTTTTTCAATCTTGGAGGTAAATGTGTGAGAAGGAGTGGTGTATTTAGTGAAACGCGGAAAATTAAAAAGAAAAAAAAAGTTGAATTAGGTAACTGGCATAATATAAGTTCTCACGGGAGGGAAACAAGAATTTCCCAATGAATTCCACTCTCATTCCATTCATTCCACTACATATGTAAATCTTCCCCAGAGTGGAAACTCCATTTTCATTGAAACACATCACACCACCACCACCACGGGCGGGAGAGGCAACCAACCGAAAAAATGAGGAAGCTTGGAATTTTCTCATTTTCAAAGTGATAATTACTCTGCTGCGCATATTAGCCGTGAAAAAACTCGGGGAAAAGAAAAGAAGAAGAATTAGTTTAAGTGAATCCCACAAATCTTTGACTTGTTGACACACACGCAGAAAGCATTTTTCATTCGATGCAGTTTTTTTTCTTCTTCTTTTTTTCATTCTAAACGAATTTCCTTTAGAATGTTTTTGTTGGGAACATGACCCTTGTAAAAAAAACATACTAATTGGGGTGGACTGTCTAAATTGGTTTAATATTATGATCCCCGGATGATATCATGGGATTGTTCATCATCCCACGGAAAATGATGTTTACAAAGTGCACTCCTCTCCCTCTCGCACATCCATTTTAACAGATTATTATTATGAGCATGTGTCTAGGTGATAATGTGATTTAATGAGCCCATTATCATGCGAAATGGCTAGCCAACATAGCATCACCACTAAACACGAAAAGGTGCCGACTGACTAAACTATGCACATATAATGGGCCCATAATGCATACAACATATAAATGGACTAAGTAAGTGAGCAACTTGAGCCATAATTTACACTCTTTATATATGTACTACTATTACTACTACTACTGCGGACCATCATCATCTTCTGTTACCTTTGCGTAAAGGATCTTGAAATTTTGCTAACCTGCTTGCTCTACGCATATATACATATATATATATATCTTCAAGTGAATAATGTTATTATTGTGTGTAATGTAGTGAACAAGCATAAAAGTAATGGTTATTACTTGTACGGATTCACAACATTATTATTATTACAACCACTCTAAATACAATCGGTAACACCACATTCACCTTTGGAGACTTGTCATCACACGTCATGACAGAATTTTTCGTTGGCGGTTTAGTTTGCAAATTGGATTTATAATATTTTGCATGGCATGGGTACTAGAATGGATGGTTTCTAGAATTAAAATTTGACCAACTTCCTTCAAACACCGCGCACCGAGACATTTTCCGATTCATCAGCGAATAGTTTCCCCACGTCACGTCATGCCCTACTGTATCAATTCAAAGGTTTCTTCTTACGACCTTTTTTTCGCTGGTGACGCAAAAAGAGAACCCGCTTCGCCGTTTCCCATGGGCAAAAGCACAGTCTTCTTGTTTCTCTGTTTATAATACCAAGTCACTTTTTCCTTTGAAGGTTTCCGACATTCGGAACAGATGGAGGGTTCCTTGGTGAAAAAATATTAAACAACTCATACTGCACATTTTGAGGGTTCAAAGTTTAGACAAAATTGCTCCCAAAGAATCCGCCGTTTTGGCAGCATCTGAAGGAGAAGAAAAAATAATAATAGTTTCACTCTGGGATGACGACGACTATATGGAGCATCATCATCGAATGTGTAATTTGTGGAATTGGACTCTGTTGTGTATCAAATATCATGCAGGTATCCAATTTCAAAAATGTCGCTAATCAGAAGAAGACCCGTCTAGTTATGTGCTCATGTTTTTTGTGTCGGAAGGTTCAACGACATAAAAAATGATTAACATGTTTCCCTCGCTCGCTCGAGTCACTACTCGCGATTAGTTAGCAGGGCACACATGTTTGCGGAAAAAATGGCTGAAAAGGTGAGAAATGTGCCATTATTGCCACAGGATTTTGTCGCTCTCCGCGTGAAAGAGATTAACCTAATGGAAAATTTTGGCAGGGCCATTTTATATGTCAGCTTTAACAGCTTTTTGATCCTATCAACACGCAGTTAATTGGTTGGAGCACGATCCGCAAGAATTATATATTATTTTGTGAAGATGTGCCTATAGAGGATTATAATTTATTGAAAAGGCTGATATAACGCGACTGCGACTTTTTTTTGCAAAATAATCTATGGATTATACCAAGCGACCACGACGCACGCAGATTTCCGCCATTTTTTTCGCTCTCTAAATGAAGTGGTTTTTTTGTGGTGCAGGTGGTGGTTGTTCGCCAGAGAGATAAAACCTTGTCGTTGAGATATGAACGGCGCAGCAGCTCATTGTTAGCCAAAGAATGAAGACATGCAGGAGTCAACAAGGTACTCATAATGGGTAAAATGGGCTTGATCAAATCAAGAATGACGAGTGTACAATAGCGCGCATATTATTACCAGAAAAGTAGTTTCGTCGCTGCCCAAAAGAATTTTGAAAAGGCAAACACAGCCGAGCTACTGTTTTCGCTCAGTGAGGCTGCACAAGAGGAATCCTGAATGCTAATATATTTCAGAGAATTTGCATAAAGGTTGACAGGCTTATTAGACAAGGAGATGTGTCCCCTTTTGTGTACTCGGAGATAACACGCAGCGAGTTTAGCCTTTTATACAGAAATACATGGGAGTCCCCCGGTCTGCAGCATTTATCAAAAGGATTTTCTCGAGAAAACTCTTTGGGCGAGTGTGACTGACGATGAGTGAGTGACGAGAGAGAAATACATATTTTCTTGGATTGTTGTGCTATGCTGTGCTGGGGCTCTCTCAGCTTCACCACGAATGTTAAGAGCCATTTCGCTGCCTTTGTTTTGACAAAAAATGACGCATTCTCACGCAGCGCGATGATATGTTGCTGAGTGTTTGGAATAATGAATGACAAGCAGAAGAAGACCTGTCTGGGTGGAAAAAAAGGATGGTGGTGGTGGAGAGAAAAAAAAAACTTCAGCAAAATAGTTTGTGCTACTGTTGCCGCCGCTGCTGCTCGTTTTCATTTGGAGGGGATGATAGGTTAAAGCTGACGACGAGAACGACGGTCGGTCGGTAACTGGGCAGTATGTTTTGTTGGCTACTTTTTGATAGAACCCAGTTGGACGATTGCACCACACACGGGATTTTCAAGCTTAAATATGTTCAAGCTTAGTCCATCCAACACGGAAAACTTGGGCACATGCACATAATCTCCGCTTCGCCTTGGTTGCAAATGTGTGTTTGTGTGTGTTCTTTTTTCCCTGAGACGGTTATCAAATAGGACGGGCAAAAGAACCCGAGCAAAGCTGACAGCAGCGTTATTTGCATGTTGGATATTTGATTTAATCAAAATAAACTTTGTGCGGGGAGGCACTGCTCGCTTTTGTAAGGTGCGATGCCGGTAGTCCAGTGTGAAACGTATGGCAAGAAAGTCGTACATCTAATACAATAGTCCATTGTTGAGGAAAAACCAGGCAGGATTTGTTTTGCTCATGTGCCTCTCCTCCTCTCTCTTCATTTTAATCGAAAAAGTTTTAAACTGGGGCAAACGTTATATTTTTTCAATTGTAGATCCTGGCTCACTCCTTTCCCTTAAACGATTAGGCATGCGAATAAATAAACTATAAATTTGTAGACTGTATTTAACCTTCAGTAAGATACAAAGTGTAGGGCTGATTAGAGTTTGGAGAAGAAGAAGAAAAAAAATCATAATCATGTATTCATCTTGGCTTTCATCTCTACTGCCTTGTTTGTCTTATCATCACCACCCCTTCATTCGTTTTCGGCATGCCCACGAAATGCCACACAGAGAAAAATAAAATCGGATAATTATGCCATTCCCACTCATACGTGCGATTACACATGGTAATAAGTTTTGAACCAGTTTTATACCCAGGGAGTAAGTTAGGGGAAGGAAAATATATGAGTGTGATGCACGGTGTGGTGTGGTGATGTGACGGAATCCCACTAAACCAAGTTATATATATTATTATGCTTACTACTACCGGTTCATATGTGAACGTCTGTCTACGTGTTGTTTCTGCTTGCATTTGCGTCTAGTTTGATAGTGGATATACCTATATATATACGTCCATCCAAGTGGATTTGCCGATTAAGACTCCGTTTCTTCTACATGCTGGTTAAAGGCGTGCATTAGTTCACAGTGGGACTTCGGTGATCCGTTGGTAGGTAGGAATATTAAAACAAATATTGCCAATTGTGTGTGATGTCACGGATGTGAGAGCACTGACTGAGTCGGAGTACCCCTCATGATGGTGCTTGTGAGTAGTGGAGTGTATTTTGTATTTTTGGTCACTCACTGCGGCTGCATTGCATGACATCCCATGCTGGTAATAATATATTATTTCTCTTGAGCCGCTACTTTGATGCCTCAAGTGCGTGGGCTTTGGCTTTGGAACAATTTTGGCTTTACTACAAGTTCCGTCTCTGGAATGTTGACGTTTTCTTTGCGAAAAAAGGGGACAATAAAAAATTGTTCTTTGAACCCCGTTGTTGTTGCTGTTGCTGTTGCAGTGGAGCATGTGCCAAAGTGCACAAGCAGGCGACAACCAACTCTTGTTACCAAAGTGTGAGCTGACGGGATGTCTTATTAAAGACAGATGAGAGATCTAGTGATCATCAATCTTTTTACGGGGAAGGCCACCTCAGAGACAAATCTGTCAATCAATCAGTTTGCAGTTTTCCACCAGGAAAATAACAAGAGGAAAGGGATTAACTTCAATTGCCAGCACGTCCCATATACCTAGGTTTTCCTTTTTTGCGGAAAAAACGCAGCAACAAGCCCATCCTCCACTTAATTTACATTTAAGCGTAATGAGCATGTGTTTTCTGTAGCAAAAAAAAACGATATATTTTTTCCTCAATGAAACTTTGTGGCACTTCCCCACTAAACAATTTTCACAATGAGTCTGTTTGAGCAAAAAAAAAGCTTTTTCCTGTGTAGTAGCAAAAAGAACCCCGTGAAGCTTCTTGAGAAAAGTGGTATGGTGGTGGTGTATTATCATCAAATTTCATTAACAATTTCGCCCCAAGCAAACGAATTGACCGGCTTTTCAAGCCAAGTCATTTTACTTTGTTTCTAATTGTATGCATATCCCAATAATCCCAACCAACTACCACCACCACCACCACGTAGGTACAGTTGTACCGCGATGTGATGGTTGATGGTAGCGAGTGATACGAGTATAAAAATTCTGGCATGAGTCAAAAGGCACAATAATATAAGCTCAGAGCTCACTTACTTATTTTTACGTCGGTTTTTCTTCAACTCTACAAATGAGGAACCTCCTTCTCTAACTTCTCAGGTTACAAGTGCGAGTGGGAATGTATGTAGAATGTATAATAAGTATATGCAATGTTAGCTAAGCCATTTAGTTATCAATTTAATCAATCTCTGTTTGCCTGTTTTTTGTTCGTGTACACACCATACGTGTGTACAGTGAAACCCAAGTAGGTATTTTTGCACGATACGAAAATCATTTAATATTTCAATGACTTAAATGCAGAGAGAGAGAGAGAGAGAGAGAGAGAGAGAGAGAGAAGAAAAAAATTATTCATTCATCGACCACCCCACCAACCACAACCCTCCTTTGGGTTTCCCTCCTCAATTCAATCAATTTTCATTTAGCTCTGGTAATATTTAATTATAAAGGTTGGGGGCGATAAAATGCGGTGCTGAAGAGGTTAACGAAAGTGGGGAATGATGATTGGGTCTTTCATGCATGGATTGATTTTTTTTTACATCAACATCAACCAACCACCTTTTTTTCACTATTGTAGCGTGGAAAAGTGATAATGTAGCTGATAAAAAAAATATTTTTTTAACGCATAGATATGTGCAGAGTGTCCATGTCAAAACAGCTGGGCTATGAAGAACGAACGGGAGGACGAGGGAGGTATGCAGTGCTAGTGTTTCGGCATGTTAATCAATTAATGGCACTTGTATGATTAGCATACCTCTTGTTTGCTCATTGAAATGGGAAAAGGTAGTGTGCCAACAAGAATTTCTATATTGATAGAAAATATGCATGTTTTTGAAATTCAAACAAGGATTGTTAAGAAAAAGTCTGGCTAGAGAGAGGAATGGCACTGGTAGGCTAGGATGATGGCATTATTGGCAAAATTAGCATTCAAATTTGGTCCAGTTTTTCTCCTTGTGATTGCTTCGAGGAAATGGGCAGAACGTGAGTAGTAGTAGTAGTAGTAGTACCAAACCAGTTACGTCTATTACGGATCAAGATCATTATGGAAGAGGTTGGTTGTGGCTGCTGGGTTGAAGTTCAGAAAATATCTACATATTTTCACACTTAGCGTTAGCTCTAGTTCTCCTCCGTTGTTGGTGGCATGACATGGAAAATTAAAGATGCTATTTTCTCTAAGAAGAATATTTCCACTTCCGCTTCTCCTTTACCCATTGGTTTTTTTTTCTCTCTCTCTCTTGTCTACCTACTCTGCTACTAATGATTACAAACGTGGAAGTGGATATGGAATTGGTACAAATTCGAATCAGTGATTAGCAAGCTTGGCTGACTGTGAGAATCAACCTTATTAGACTTGAAATCAGATCCCGGGATCTTGTACATTTTTGCTACTCATTACGATTACGAACAAGTTTGATTCTGCCAACGAGCAACACACGGCTCTAAACTAAACCTAATATACCTAATACCTACCTAGGTTATCCGATACATACGTAATAAGCGTAAGCATACGGTAAGAAAAACCTGTTGGTCATACTTTTTTTCCCTGATTCCACATCTACACAAGTGGGGGCAAGCAATAAGCAAAATCTCAATGATTTTAGCTAAAACGCATCTAATTACCGCACACATTTTTTCCTCCGTCTGAGAACTCCTCTCAAGTGATCCTCTACGGCTTAGTTGAGGCTCAGCTGTTGATCCATTTTTGATAAACGCCAAGTTTTTTTTGCAATATAATGTAGTCTAGGCTTTATCGTAATTGGATGGATCTTCTTTTCTCAAGAATCCACTTTGCTTAATATCCGCATCCTCGAGCTATACTCACATGAGATGATATTGGGCTATTCGGCAAAAAACAACTTTTTGGGGAAATCTTTTTACTACCCGCATTCTCTAACATTTTTGCGACCCGTGCGTACGTCAAACGTTTTGATTTCGATTTTTACTAGGGAATTCTTCTCGATTTGGGCCTCGAAAACTGATCGACCCATTTAACTGCATGTTTTTTAAATGCGTGCATTATGTTTTTCTGCATATATACATGTTAAACCAGGAAAACCCACCTGCAAACAACACCATTGCATTGCATACGCATATGAGTATAGCCCCACCCATGTTTGGGCTCACGAAAATAAGCAAGATTTAGTAGGAACCAATGGCCACGCACGCATTTAATAGTGATTGATTACTCCATCCAACCATGATATGGTCGTTTAGTCTGCAACACACAACAACAGGGTTTTGGTACAGCGGTAGTGCGGTGGTGTGTATGTATACTGTCTCGAGTCTCGACATCTTGGTTTCTTTGCCACAGGCAATTTTGTCTTGTTGCATGCATCATATAATAATAATTGTGATAACTGTGTATCCAAAATACATTACCGGTCTTGCATTGCATTTCGATATATATATATGTATTCCCTTGCAATAATAATATCCTCAGGATACATTGTTTTTAAGTATTAGGAGCAGCGCGTTTCAGTTCATGACTTACTAATTTATATTTGAGCATGACAGATTTATCTCAATCTGTCTTTCAATTCAGTAATTTTCAGGCGATTAAGAATGATGCACAGTTTCCTCACAGCAGAGTACCATCTGAATTTTGAATGAGGATAGGATTAGCGAGTAGTCCGACGTAAAATGATAATCTCACGATGCTACACAATATTATTTTTTTGCACCCTCATCTGTTATGATAGTCAGCGCATTGCGTTGCGTTATACACAAGTTATCAGCACTTTTTATAAATATTTATCTCCTTTAAATGACTGCAAGGCAGGGAAGGGAATGCTGAATGCTAGTGCATTCATCACAACAATAAAAAAAAGTTGGAATTTTTTCAAAAACTTTTTTTTCTTCCAAAGTGTAAACACACATAATATTAGTCATCATATTATTCCTCTACAGGTATGTATATAGCTTGACATCATATCTAATCTGAAAGCCACTTGATCACGGGGTGATACCTATCGAATTTCATTTTGGACGAAAAGTACAACGCATTTTGTTTTCCTTCCTCATGCATGCTCATTGCTCATACCCAACACAATGTACTTTTTCCAAAAATCCAATTGAGATATAAAAATGCACCCATATCCATCAGAAATTGGAGGAAAAAACGATTAAGTCTATTAAATCATCAGTTATATTCTTTCCTTTTTGGCTCAAACTTGGTAATCCTCATCCTCAGCTGAACTGCTGCGGGGCAAAGAACGGTGCGGTGCGGTGTGAGCAAAACAGGCGTCATGCTTGTCATGTTCTCTCGTCTGGGGTACAAAGTGAGAAGCGAATTGAGAATGAAAACTAGAGCTATTTTTCAGACCAAAATGTATATTATTATTATTATTCCTACGCACGGTATGTGTCATGATGGTGGTGGGGAGTGCTCGGCTCGGCTTGGCTTTCTTATCACCTCCACCATCATTCTACATTGTTTTGCTTCTCCCGTGCTCCTGACCTTTTAATAGGCGTATAAAGTAATTGCACTTGATTATAAGCCATTTTTCTTAAACCACCGTGTAATCCACTAAGAAAAAGAGAAAATGCTGAAGCTCTTGAACGTGCAGGGATTTACACTACACACAAGAAATTATAAAGGTATAACTTTTCCTTGTCGTTAGTAATTGCATAAGATCAGCTGGGCTTTAAAAAAATAAGATAAAGAAAAATCTCTGCTTCCACGAAAAAAAAATCCCAGTACACCAATAACTCATCGGAAGTTATGCAGGCAAAAATGCTAAACATTAATCCCCTTGTTCCTCTGCGCGGAAACGGTTATGATTCGCATTATAAGAAAGGCATAATATATAGTAATAATTCATATTTAGCATGAGCTTTTGTTTGCATACATAACACCTGGTGAATAAAGTAATCTTGTGGAGGGTAATTGCAGGTGTATTTTTTCTACTCACGTGTAACCTAATCATGCCATGTTTGTAATTCTAATGTAAATGGATATAAAAATCACAGCTTTTGCACACTCACTTCGCATCGCACATCGCACACACCTGACCTGTCTGACGGTTTTGACAGTTCGTCACTGTGTAAACTTTAGGGTTGGCTGGGTGCAAAAGAAAATGTGCATCGCGGGATGAGTGGGATACCTACAAGAAGAAGTGGTGTGCGCGCTGGTGTGGTGTGGTGTATCTATACTTGAACTTACTCTTGAATTGTTCTCTATGAAGCCCGTCATCTCTTTTGAGAAGGAATCGGTTGACTGCGTGGGAAATCACTTAATTGCATATGTGTGTCTGAATAATAATAATAATATGCAATGTTTTACAATGGATTGACTTCAATTACAGAGCTGTTACGTCGAGATTATTTGGCTTTGCTGTATCTCCACCATGCCTTCCGATCTGTATCGTGCAACTTAATTCCTTGTTACAGACAACGAAAAATTGTCGAGAGAGGGTTGTTCGGTTGTTCCTCTAAAAGAATTGCGGTGTTGGGGTGCACGTGTGGGAGATAAGAAGCTATGCACCCAGAATATCAAGAGATCAAATCTTTTTTCTGAAAGAATGGTGGTAGTACATCAACCAAGTAAACATTTTTTCGGGATGCCAATCATTTTCACCTCCGACAATTTATCGTAAACCCATATATATTATTAGTCTCATCACTTGCCTAATGTAATTCCTTCTGAGAAGAAGAAAAAAAATGTATGGTTTATACTTCGATTCGCGCGATTCTGCACTTAATAACCCAGCATGACGTCTGGCTCTGGCCTGGAGCAGCAGATATGAAGGACGTGTAGAGGTAGATTTTGTGAGGAGTAAATTACATAACTGTTTTTGCACTCCGACACCGCACCGGCACCACCATTTTATATTTTTACAACTTTGGAAATATTATATTCACCAAAGTTTTATGACCTTTGGATTTCCTGCGTGTGGGGCTCCGCGTTTGGGATGTTGTGGATGAAAGGGGAACTAGGTGAAATAGCTATAATGGTAGTGCTGAATTTGAAAATGTTGGGAATTCGGCTTGTTTCCGATGTAATAAACAAAAATTAATTCAATCTAGTTGGGCCGAGTTGAAGAGCAAATGGGGGTTTTTTATGACGGTGGTCAAACAAGACTGATTTGCATATTTGTGGCTCTATTTACTGCTCACCTGTATAATTGGTCTAATTTGAAATTTGCGTAGAGCAAAAAAAAGTACAGGATGCAATACAATAACATTTTTTCCCTTAATGCTCCATTTCCTTTGGCGTGGAGTACATGATATGTTACTGGAGTTTGATAAATGGTTCGTCTTAAAATAACCAAGTGGATTCACTGGTAGATAGGTTTCTCACGCATGTTTCTCCTTCTTGTTCGCCTTGTGTGCGTAGTAGTTGTGTGATGAAGAAAAGACAGTGCGCTCCATAAAACCAACAAATGCAACTGCAGTTTTGTATATATATTCAAGGTATCCCACATAAAATGTTTATTTCTTGACGATCCAATAAAATTTCGCGATTGCCTAACCACCCTTTTATTTTTACTGGGTGTCACTCTTTTCACCGTGTTATAGTGCTATGGGGTCATAATCATAAAAAGTTTTTATCAACTCGCAACTTGATAATAAGGGCAACTGTTTACAGTTGGCGTTCCTCATGCCAAAAACAAAAAACTAATGCAAAGTGGTAATGACGGAGCATTTTAGTCCATTGAGATTGAGACTAGTGGAAAACAACTCGTTTTGCTCACTTACATTGTCTACAAATCTGCACTTTGGCGATCATTTTCTATATTTAAAGTAAATTGTAGTCGGGAATAAGTATCTTGAGTGAAGTGCCATTCCTGTCAAATTAAAGACCCATAAATTCGCAACACTTTTACTTTTTTAGATTAAGAGACTACAATTTATTTAAAGCAATTTTAGAGTTCCTTCCTAAGCTACTACTCCACCACCCCATTCAATATTGTATTCTTCCTGGTATCTGTTTACACGTTCATTTACTGGCCAAGTTATTGGCCTGCGTAAATCTTTTAGTCGTGTGGGTCCGAATTCAGGCATGCATTGATACGCACACGGGCACGGTCCCATAGGCTGTGCGCTACGACGGGACGGGACGGGATATAGCCAAGAAGTCTAAACCAAATATTGTTTTGCACTGCATTCCCACATTATTCCTTTGACACTGACAGGGAATCACTATTGCAATGTATATTTCAGGATTTTATGACATTTTCAGGTTATGAAGTTGTTCACTTGTAAAAGCTGCACTTCACTTCGCTACTACTCCATTGGGTATGTATTATAGTTTTGTCTGTCTGCTGGAGCTACATATATATATTGTATTCCAAATGAGGATTCGTGTGAAGGAGTGATGATGAACACTTTTCGACTCATATTATCGTATTTTTATATACACGGCTCGGCTGGGCCAACACTCTGTCTATATGCTCATGCTCTCTGTCACAGGATATATCTATAATAAACATTAAGTGCCTTACTGCCACGCTTTATTATACGGACTTAACTCAAATTTTATAGTCGTTTTATTACGTGTATCGTTAAATTGAAAAAAGAAATACTGGGTGGATGTGGATGATGATGATGATGATGGGAGCAAGGAGAGGAGGAATGGAATGGTAGCCCACAAAAATAGGTAAACTATATAGTCGACGAATATATACGTATTGGGCCCTGGTTTTAATAAGTAATCCATAGCATGACCAGACCAAATAAAAGCTATTGATATTTGAATGTGAATCCAAAGGAATCCAATACAACCCAAACCCAATCCTTTTTTATAACCCATAGAGAATCACACACATTTTATATGGGATGGATGGAAGCAGTCGTGTACATAGCGAAAAAGTCTAGACTGAGAGGAGACGTTAAAAGTGTTGTAAATTAAGGTATTTATTTAATGCGGAAAAATCCAAGACGCAAGTGCAACTCTATAAAAAAAGTCTCTGTTTTTGTTTTCGTTTGGGTAGGTCACTGCTCGATTTTTATGAGGGGAGGAAAACGACACTTTAATTTTTTACTGTTCAAGGTTAAAATGCGTTTTTAAGGTAAATAGTGAAAATGTGTGTCTTTTCCCCACTGAATCCCACAACTGAACGCTGAGTTAGACCGAAAACAGAAAGTCAATACGCAAAAGCCCCCAACCCACCCCACTACCACGTCTTATGGTTTACGAGCTAATTTATCAGGATTCACAAATGAGATACGAGATTAATCAAAAGTTTTTTTTACAATTGCAAACCATGTTGTCCTGAGAAAAAAATGTGGTACTTTTTTATGAATCCTATAAAAAGAAAATCTTAATCTGAGCCACTTTCAGAAGCTATATATTTTTCTAAAATGGATAAGATTTTGAAAATGTTTACCCTAAATCATTTGCGCTCTGCTCTGGGAGCGTCAGCTCTGAGTCTGAGCACACACACCTGTGCTAAGTGTAGATTTTTAAAATCCCACTTCACGTTTGCTCCTTTTTTTGAAAAATAAAATAAAAACCGGGATATGCGAGCGAAGGCGAGGATATGAAAATAATTTTTTAACGGTTGGATAACTATAAAAATTATTATTATTATTTCCTCCTTCCTTTGCCTGCTCTCTTAATTACCGTCCTTTAGACTGGTGTGCAGAGTCGAGTGTGATGCTGATATGTGGCTGGCCTGCTTGACGACTTAATTCATTCACATTTCACATCCCTCCTTTACTATTCATATCCCTTGAACTTGATACACAGACGTGCATACATACATTCTATTTACATTTTTCTCTAGATTTAAATTTTTTTAACTGCAAGCAAATGTATATGCATATATTGAATAAGTTGTTATCGAGGATGGTCGTGGTGATGGTGGTGCTGGTGATGATGACGTTTAATTTGTTTTCTTTCGATTCACATTTTTTTTGCAAAACCGTCGTAATTACTTTATTAATTTTTTATTGCTCTCTTTTTCTCGCCATTAAAAAAAATTGCATGTAAACGAGGGATAGAGTTTTTTATCCTTTTTTCAAGTGATAAACACCCTGATACTTTAGTCAAATAGGTACTACTTGAGCTGCATCTATAATTATCTTCTATGATTTACTCTAGCACTAGCCAATGTTTGCATTTCATTACCACTTTTAAATAAAAGAAAGAAAAACACTAAATGGAGCATAATCGCGGTTTACATCCCCGCATTGTAATCCATGTGTAGAACACAAGTGGAACTTGTAAAAAATGATTTAAAATTTATATGATGAATGGTGGTGTGGTGGGATTATTATATTATGGGTACTTGGGTTGGGGTATGGTATACCATGTGGAAAAATGTTGTGGCACGGTCTTAATTGATCTCATTCCTCAAGTCGTAAACACTCTATTTCTTGTAGGTATTCCCATATTTTCATAAAATATCAAGAAAAATTCTTCTTTTGATATTAATTAATACGGCGCGGATTAGGTTTTTTCCGTATCAGCCTGTATCAGTATCAGCATATAAGGTAAACATTGTTAATATATCGCACCGTTTTATGTAGGATTATATCCACACAAAATTCATACAAACTTATCACTTTGCTTCTCAAGTGGCGTCGCGAGTCGATAGGGCTAAAGCGTATTGGGATTGGAGTATTATGCCGAAGCTGCTAAATGATTCACAAACCGAGGGCGGCAAGTTGTCGTTCGTCGGTGTCTCGATAATTGGTTTTTTCTCCTCAGAACTCAGGAGACCCTTTTACGATCATTTAATTATTATCCCTCTTCTGCACCACCCCGAGTATCACAATATTTATATCAAGTTGCTAGTAATCAATTAAAATGGTCAATTTGTGGATCATTAATTTTCAAAATGCTCGCTTTTTAGGTGTATGTACTTAATTAGCAAAGTGTGAGCGAGGCATTGACTAGATGAGAGTTTGAACAACACCAAGATAGAGTATATATTATTATTGTAGTTTTGTCTTAATGAGGATTTCTAATTGAGTGAGTTGTCAAGTATGGGACGACCGAGTGACGACGTGGAGGTATTCATTTCAGGAAAAAAAATGGATGATGATGACAAATACTATATACCGAGTTTTTTCCTCTTCTTTTTTGTTCTCATCCCCCATCATTCATTCCTCATCATCATGAGGGAACAGAAAAAGGAATCCATTATATTTGTGGCATGCACGTGTGCAATGCGGTAGGTTCTCAAGAAGCCGATTTTATTAGCGAGTTTACTTTGTATCGTTAATTGATCCGATGTAAATACCTACATAGACGTAGACAACCTTCTTTTTATTAAAAGGCAATAAAAAATAAAGGATTAGCAGGCTAAGCTAAGAAGCTCATAATATGCAATGCTAAAGCAATGGGGAAGCTATATTACTATACCCTCTCAACTCAAAGTGGAGGTATCCTAGAAGAAATAATTTTATTTTTCATGTAGGTTGAGATTAATCTGTCAATCATGAACCGTTCCAGTAGATTATCCGCATAAACATTCACGCCCAGACGGAACGTGTGGGTAGAAGAAAGTACGTTTTCCGTCCAAACACTTGTTTTTTTACCTTCTCAACTTGAAATTCAGTTTTTTTTTCAACTCTACTCTAGCCAAGTATAACAGAAGAGAGTTCATTAGCACAGAATCAAATGCAGGGTGAACTTATAGGCATAAAGTTTCCTTTTGTTGATTTAATTAGTTTAAGCTGTGCGTATTACTGTGTTTGCAGGGGGATTCAGCGTGTTCCATTTCCATATTAAATATATAACCCTGCTGATTTTTATCTCGAGTAGATTTGTCATGATGGGATGATTTCTAAACGAAGTAGGAAAGCAAAGGTATATAGGTTTCTTTTTTTACTTTGTTTTTTGCTTCCACCTACCCCCAACCTCGATAAATCTCCGTTCCCGTTACCCCGGCCCTCACAGTCACAAGTAATGAGATTTGATATGAACAAATCGACAAGTGAATTTAATTTAATCTTATCTCCAACCCGCATCTAGGATTTTCAATTTCAAATTAGTTGATATTAATTAACCTTTTAAGAAACTGGTTTCAATATCTTCGAAAAATGTATAGAAAAGAATATGGCAAGCTAAATGAGTTTTTATTAATCGGTTGAGCGACCTGCTCATCTACAATTTGTGTGGGAACTTACGTATATATATAGTTCTCTTGCAAGTTGTACCCATTCTGACTGACTGGATGGTATTCCATTGCCTTGCTCCTACCCCACCACCAATGCAATGCAAAAAAAGTGTTTATGCTTGCTCACCACCTGCTGCTCTACAGAAAATTTGCGGATCCCACTCCACCGCCTCAAACCATTTATATACTTGTGCTTGAGCTAAAAAGACAATGCACCATAGTGCATTTCCAATGGGCATATTGTTTTGAAAGGGGATTATTGATGACTCTTTCCGGCTGCTAATACATACTAATTATTCATACCTTCTTACCGCGTCAGACGGATACATATTTGTAGAAGTGCATCCGAGAATAATTAATTAGACTGCTGTCGTCATGAAGGATGATATGATGCTGATGATGGTTTTCTAGTCCTGCATGTCTCACAATAATGCAATATACTTTATTCTACTGTGCTGCATTTTTCCCCTGTGTCCAACCCCCCTCCCCCGTGCATAGCATAGTATAGGTAATTCTCTACAAGCAAGTGTAAAAGTATAAAACTTTTTGGTAGGTATTATTGGTATTGTAAACGCGGAGCCACGGTTTTACACGTACAGCGTATATATATCATTTAATCAGAGTTGTGTGTAGAGGCTCATTTCTCCTTCGTTTTTTTCCAAGACTCGCCGTAGTGCAAACCACCTAATTAATCCACTTCCGGTTTATCCGATCCATGTTCATATGTCGCTTTTCGAGTTGTCGATTACTCTTTGAGTCGTGTGCATATAAATGTGGAGTCCCTACTCCCTACTGCTGTGCACGCACATAGTGCATAGAGTATAGAGTTTAACAAAACACATGTATCCATCCCCACAAAAATACGGAACCCAAGCAAGCCTGGTTGGTTTTGTACCATCTTCCTTTTTTCATCGGACAATTTAGGCGCATTTTGTGCATAATGATATACGTCCGTGCAGTAGTAGTCGAGTAAATAATGAGCACAGTTGTGTTGTATAGCCAGCCAGACGTAGTCTGTATTTATGTTACCCTTTTTTAATCAATACAACTTGTGCATCAGCAGTTAGCTTTTAGCTTGTAGTACGAGTGCCACTAGATGTTTTGGTAAAAGCCAGGTAATTTATAATCCAGCTTGGCTCATTTTTTTCGCAGGGGCATAGGGAAAAAGCCGAAAAGCGAAAAATATATGTGTATCACATATATTTTTCCTAGCTGGCAAGCTGACCAACCACCTCGTATTCGTATACCTATATTTCGTATTTGTGAGGTGAGTTTATAAATGTTGATAAAAAAAGTAGACGGTAGACCCGTTCAATAATTCTTCAGGTTTTCGTAGTGGAACACGAATTGGAGTGGAGGATATATAGAAGAGGAAGCACAAGAGGACAAGGTCTTCTTTTCAAGTCTCACGTTTGCAACATATGTGCACATATATATATACAGATCGAGTTGATCATTAGCATTTTTTTCTAGAGCTCTCTCGGAATCACTTACCTATGATACTCTGTTTGAACCGATATGAATCAGACGAGGAGGGTAATGTGTTGCATTAGTAATTAGTGGAATAATCTTAAGCTGCTCAACTGAGTGATGGGATGGTGATGGTGGTAGTCCGCTGTAATAGCAATAGCACCACTGGGCAACCTACCGTAATTATTTTATTTAATCACTCGTTTACTCCACAGGTGTGGGCTGGTATTACCGTCATAAAAATAAATTTTCAAATAAAACCTCAACATCATATATATAAACGGAGGGTTGTAGTTCGCAGCCGTAAAAAGTGCAATTTTTTCCATATATCCAACTTTATGAATTCCTTTTTATCCCGTAGTAGAATGCGCTTTTAATGTAAACCCTTGCAACAATAACAAATAATATGCACAACTGGTGCGAGTGCGTGAAGGCTCAATAGATTGGAAAATTTTTATTGAGAGGGAACAACATTATTTTCAGAGTTTTCAACTTTTTTCCCCATTTTTTCCTCTCCTTCTCTCAAAAAAGTAGAGATGTTTACTGCAGTCACACCTCGTCGACTTATTAATGACCATTTCCGTCCAACTTGACAGTGTGAAAATTTAAAACAATGTGTTTATCCGCGATTTTTCAGCTGTTCACCTTCACCTCGGCCAGCGAACAATAAAAAATGTGGGATCTTGTGCCGTCAGCAAGTCTACACATGTAAGTGCATACACCCGAGTACGTGTTACATTAAACTACAGCAGCGCATACTTATTAGTATCAGACAGAGAGGGAGGGGGGAAACTACAAAAATTATATATATTTATATCATTGTGGAGGAGCTATTCGTATATAGCAAACGTTTCCTATACCAGTTTATATCCCCGGGGCAAAGAAATGCAGCACAGTTAACTTCGGAGCCATCAATCCCTGTAAAAAACTGTTACGCTAAAAACTGATTTCATATCGTGTTATATATCCTGGCTAATCATAGCCAAGTGAAATGCTAATGGTAGGGTGTTGGGATATGCTTGTGAGAAAAAAGGAACATTTTTTCTTCATACCTACAAAGACCTGCTCCTAGGTGGAAAAAATGTGCTACTCTTCTTTTTTTGCACCGATTTGCATTATTTTCTCAATACGGGTGGCGCTGAAGCTTGGTGCTCCCTCTATTCTTCTAAACTGTTTTCAACCGGAAGGAACCATTTCGCTGGTGAACTAGGTGGGATAGTAAACTCACCATGATGTTACTATAATATTTTTTTGACTGAATTGTGACGTATGGGAGCACTACTTGAATTATGTGAAATCAACACAAAAGTGGGAAATGAAAGGTAGCAATTACTTACAGTTAAACGTGTACCTACACGAGTTGTCTTGTTGTGTGGGGATGGGTTAAATAGCATAACTAGAATGTTATTATATCATCCAGTTTCTACACATGTATTTTTTTTATTTTCGACTGCCACACTTTTCCCCCTGTAATTTGGCCACAATATCCATCCATACTCTAATCAACCCAGATAGAGTTCTCGCTGAACAGCGGAAACTCCCTGTTATGACTCAACATCATCATCGTCGCCATCATCATTACATATATTTGCTTTGAAAATATGAGTTCGCTTTTCCTCTCGTCATCCATATCCCTCTCCTCGAATCAGCTTCGAACTGTGTTTTCAGCTTGTATAGTCACACTCTGGCTCCTTCCTGTGTTTGAACTTCATGTAAATAAGGCTTTCCTCTTGACAAAATAAAATCTACACACTGGGTGTATTTACCGATTTTTTTTCTCGTTTTTTGGTGGTGATGATCCACCTCCTTAAGTACACACCCCATATATTGGCAGAGTGTTAACCGAAGAGAGAGATTCGATTGGCAGGAATATGGTAAACAAGGAAATACCTAAATAAAAAAGTCTCTAGATAACTAAAAAAAAGTTTCAGCCTATCTTTTCTTCTTCATCCTTTTTTGCTCTAATAACTTTACTCAATTGGAAAGTTTTTTAGCTGATTGAAAAAGTTTGTTCTGGGAAGGAATGATGGAGGGAGGGCGAGAGAAATGGATTGGAATTGGATAAAAGTCGCTCGCCCTGTATCTGTATAAACATTCCGGACATTTTGGAATACCTATAGGCTTCAAAAAATGTAGTAGCTCATGGCTGTATGTACTGTGGAAACATTAAGTGACACGCTGCTATCCGCTTCAATTCCAATAGTCACTGCATCCCATTGTGTATGTATATTCCATTGTTATAATCATGTTAGTGCTCCCAATATAGCGTATTATTATTTTTTGAATCCTAAAGCTCAACAACACATTTTCTTATTTTTCCGGTATTTCCCCCGCGAAAATGGTACAACATTACAGGAATGTTGCCTTTAAAGAATCACTTTTTACGTAGTCTTGTGCTGCGTATGCTGGAGGTCTTGAGGTGTGTATATGTGATGAATAAATGCAAGGGAATTTATGATAGTCAGATTTGATGCGTGGTTGTCCACGAATTCCTTTTTATTTATTCCAGTATATTGAATACCTCCAAGAGTTGGAGGAAAAAAATTAGATCTGATAGACACATTTTCCGATTTTCTCTACATATATATATATTCTTTTCCTTCTGTAACTCATCCCAGACATTCTTCAATCCTCCATCACAATTTCCTCCATCAAGGC
The DNA here is from genome assembly GCA_036850665.1 of Dicranocentrus wangi. Classification (NCBI taxonomy): domain Eukaryota; kingdom Metazoa; phylum Arthropoda; class Collembola; order Entomobryomorpha; family Entomobryidae; genus Dicranocentrus; species Dicranocentrus wangi. The sequence continues at coordinate 27,008 of JAANSN010000848.1, forward strand.
AAAAACTTTTTTCCCACATTTTTTTCAACTCTTGTTGCTCTTCAAACTCAATTCCATTATTTCCATTCCTTATACCTCATCCGATCCTCATCCCGTTGTATAGGAAATGGTGTATATAATATGCAAGGAACTCGTGCTTTTTTTCTGGATTCCACTAATACTTGGACTTTTTTCTGTCATCCTCGGGTTTTATATGTATACTTGTACATGCGATATCTCTGTTGCGATATCACCCTAGTCCAAAGAGACGCGGAAGACATTGAATTTTCTCTTTTTCTGGCTCATATCATATCATATATTTAGCAAAGCTGAGAAAGAAGAGCAGGCTTCTCACAAGAGAGACAGAAAAAAAGTAGTACAAAAGGCAGTGGACTTAAGTCTTGAGAATTCCTCTCATTGCGCGTCTCCATCTTCAAAGGAGATAGATAAATAATACACCTCAACAAAAAAAATCCTCAACTTTTTTTCGAGATACCAAAACTGACGAATGTAGACGAGTAAAATGGTAGTAGCAGCAGCCTTTTTTCTTTTCATCCCTACATTCCTTGTCAGTGATACGCGGGTCTGGAAATACGAGGAATAAGAAGAAGGATGACTTGGTTGTCACCAAAACATGAAGGCATCTCCGTATAATAATATTAAAGGAATCATTGTATTACTTGCATTGATCACTCCAGAAGGAAGGGAAAAGGTAGGGAAGTGCGAGAGGACATGTGTCTTTTTGGAGGGGGTTTCCAACATTTACCTTCCTGTTTTTTTGTGGTAATACCAGCATCGCAACTATCGCAAGTCATACACACACGTACATTCTTGCCCCGACCCTCTGGATGTGTGTCTCCCTCGATGAGTTATGTATACCTAGTTTGCTCACAAGGATATATATATATAATATATGTATACCGTAATGTATATACGGTTACAGTATATACACCCAACAAGATATGCCTCAGTTTCCATCATTGGTACTCCTGATGATGATGAAGCCGGCAATATGCAACGCAATGATCCCGAAAGAATCCCCGTTTCTCTCAGAAATGAGAATGACAAAGAAGAGAGTGGTGTCTCTCCGTTAAACAAATAATATACATCCCATCCCCCGTGAGCTACCCTATCTATACCAAATAAACTGTGTACACATTACCATATTGTTTCCTTCGTTGCGTGTTACGTTATCAATTTTGTGTAATCAATATATGCTCTCTGGTTTTCTCCACTAATCAGCTCTCCTCCAAAAGTGTACTAATCAGTCCGTACCAGCAAGAAACAAGCCTCAACAGTAACAGTGCTGGTAAAAGCCTGACCCGCTACCCGTGATGAACAAGAGCCATTAGGGTTTAAAATCCAGTTTAAAATCATCCTACCCCTGTGCCCCTCTTTAGCTTTGCCATGAGGATGAGTCATCATTAGGAAAATGCTTCGGTCGGTGGTGTTTGTGTCTGTCATCCCCATTTGATTTGTTCCGTTATAGACAATCAGCTCTTCGATTTCGCATCCCCTACTCTCACTTTCCATACAATTTACATTTTTGGAGAGTGCACACTCCTCCTCATTCATGTGCTGCGAGTCTCTCTTCTTTTTACCCTTTGGGAATTCAGTTGTGTAAAACTTCTTGCGAGTTGAGAAGAGGAGGTTCTCCCAAAAGCGGAGTGAAAATGGATTTGGCTAACAAGACCAAGGATTTCCGTGAAAAAAAAACTTCTCCCTATTTTTTGAAATATCTCTCTGTCATCTTGTTTTTTTTCCTTCTCTCTCTCTCTCTCTCTGTCGACATGATGCAGTTGTACGTACGGCAGCAACCGTTGGTAAATGAAGTTGAGAATGCAATCAGTGGATTGGACTTTCTCTGTAGGAAACATGCAAATCTCTGGTTTTCCATGTTGATAGCACAAGAGTGCACTTGTGTATTTTTTTCTCATTTTTTCTTCTTCCCTTTCCTCTCATCAGCAAAAGCCGGGGAAAATATGGTGTACGTTTCATAACATCACCAACCGCACACACAACACACACACACATCACATGGGTTGCGACGTTGCGAGTGAGCGAGGTTGCATGCACACACACGCCAAGAATTATATTCGTTTGTCATGTCATGTGAGTTCCGACGTAGGGGCCATGTGATGTGAACAAAAGTTCACAACTGAGCAGCATTCTGGAAGAATATATATGCGGGTTTTGGCAAAAATAAGCATATACATTTTGGTACATGCGATATGCGATTGACGGTGAAAGCAAAGCATCGCTTCGCTGGCATATTTTAGATTGGAATCAAAATCTTGGTAATACTTTGACTTTCAGATAAGGTCCCAACTATTTTTGGCGGAAAATATCATACTGGGCTTTTCTCCTGGAAAATGCAAATGCAAGCTGGAGTCCAAAGTCCACATGCACGTTTTCGTCATATTTTCTATTGGAGTATTTTTCTGTTAGCACAGGACGAATGCAGTTGGAATGTGTCTCAATTTAAATACAATGAACAATGACCTCCTTGGCACAGCCACAAAAATACCTTTAATTAATTTTTTTAGCAAAAAGAGGGACTTTTCCTTTGATTGGGTGATAGCTTAGCTCGATTTGCATCACTATCACACATGCACAATATGGACGGAAGCGAGAAATGATAGAAAATGAAACATGTGTGGACTTGACTTCCTTCCTTCCTTCCTCAGCTCAGTAGAACACGTATCCATTGTTGTTCTTTTGATCAGCTCTTTTAATCTTGAAATGCTGAAAAGAGAAAATCATCATCTTCCGGGTTGCTGGCATAAGAAACGGGAATATTATTATGTATTTCCTCCATTCCCTCCTTCCCGTTTCCCTTCTCTTGTGAGGCTCTCCCTCGCACAAAATTTCATTTAGAACCAAGAATATCCAAAGAACCTTCCTCAGCTCAGTAGAACACGTATCCATTGTTGTTCTTTTGATCAGCTCTTTTAATCTTGAAATGCTGAAAAGAGAAAATCATCATCTTCCGGGTTGCTGGCATAAGGAACGGGAATATTATTATGTATTTCCTCCATTCCCTCCTTCCCGTTTCCCTTCTCTTGCGAGGCTCACCCTCGCACAAAATTTCATTTAGAACCAAGAATATCCAAAGAAAATGCAAATAATCTATCCATTGATCACAGCTCAATGTTTACAGATCGCCTTCTTGTTCACAGCTAGCCGGCCCGGCACAGATAGGATGAGACTAGGAAAAATACACACATATAGTCCAACACATGCTAAAAGGATGTTGGGTTTAGATGGAGGAGAGAAGAAGAAGTGAAAAGGGGTATTGAATAGATCGGGCTTTGGTACTCCTATAACCGTTTAGTTTTAGTTTCATCATATGTATGCAACCATGCACACTTATTCACCCTGGGAAAAAATTCCTTGAAGCTAGTTTGCTCTTCTTTTTCTCTTCTTCTTCTTCTTCCATTTTTATCAAAAAGAGGGAAAAGCGCGAACATCAGAATTAGATTACATTCAGTGGGCATTATCATACAAACGCATATCGTCTACATACCCCTCGGATGGGAGAAGATGATGACGTTGCTAGTGATAGTGATGATGATGGTGATCACGACGGAGTGGTGAAAAAAGGGATCTTTTCGGGACCACCACTTCTTTCACGACTCCTCTTTTCCCCATACCAATCTCTGTGTAGTTAGGTATGCAAGCCACGGTCGGGAATCCTGAATGAATGGATCCTCTCTCTAGTCTTCATTCTAGAGACTCAATCCTTCCGCTTCCACTTTTCGACAGGGTTTTACCGGACTTGTGTATTACATTTGAAAATTTTCGGGTGTTGTGAGCGTAGACACAAGTGGACACCCAACATGATGATAATGTCTGATGACATGTAGTTTTTGGAATGGATAATTTGTCCTGTTTCGAATAGGAAATATTGAGATCATTTTATTGTAATACAACACTTACTGCACGCCTACTGTGCCACCTACTTTGAGTTACTTGCCTGGTTTTTTATTCTTTTAAAATACTGACGTGCAAGCAATTCAATATTCGAAATTGATCATCGCCATAATAATAATACATCTCAGCCTCGACATTATAATTTAAAATGGGAACATTACACCACTATAATAAATTACATATGTATGAGGTGCCATTCCAAGTTTCAAAACTGATGGAACTTGGAATGGGAGAAAAATGGCATTAGAAAAAAAAAATCGTCATGCTCTCCTTTTCTCTCTCGCTCCTCTCTCCTAATGTGGCTCACACTTCTCTCCAGAGAGAGACTCACCCGCTCCTTGTCTGCCTGATATCCATTTTCCCCATGAAATCAGAGTGGTGAAGAGGAAAATGGGATGAAAATGGAATGGATGATGAGTATTGTGATCATGATGACTCGTGGTGATGGGGCTCGCTCGCTCTTCTCCTCCTCGTCTCTTCACCCAAAATGCATTTTATGTTATGGTTGCGCATTAGAGAAAAGTGTGTGTTTGTATGTACGATACGTCTTTTCCTCCTTTGAACGCCATCACTACTGTCATCATAGGAAGCATACGTTGGGTAGTAATAGTCATTCCATCCACAGGAGCATTTTCCAACTTTTGTCAACTTGCTTCCATCACCACCACCACCACCACCGTCCTCTCAGCAACAATCATCGAGAGCAGAAATGGGAATGAGAGTGCGATATTATGCAGCAGTAAGGATCGGCAACTTTTTTTGTCGTTCTTACACACCCTTCGATTCTGATATGACAAGGATGCTGCTGAGCTTATGCTGGGCCCCTTCGGTATTCCGTATGGATGTACCCATATCACATTCTTTGAGAAAAGCCGAGAGAAAATGTGGAAAGGAACAATAGTGTAGCGTGTAACGTAAGCTCACACCAGGAAACTCCATTACTATTATAATGTTATGAGTTGTGTGGAGGAAACGATGATGGTGTCATTTTCCTCTTTTTTGGGAATAAAATGCGTTGCTTTCTCTGACTCTAGAGAGGAGGAAGGCGTCGAGCTAGAATTTTATTTGGAGACATGGGGTAGCATTTCGTTTTGTATATAAAACTATCAGGTTATGAGTATGAGGTTCGCCGAAATATGGTACACTTTTTAATTAGAATAAAGTTTTGCCGTAGTGAGTTTTGTAACAATGATGAGGAAGTGCGTAATGCAATAAAACTATAAAACTATGAAGGTCAGTGGCAAAATAAGTGTTGTTCACCGTCGCGTAGTCTAGCTACGTTTGCATTGCATATATATCTGTTTTATGTGAAGGACGCCAACTTGGATCTCGATTCGCTAGAAATAAAACAAGTAAATTAAAGCCAGTGTACCAACGATTTGAGTCACAACAAAGAGGCAATAAAGCCATTAGCAAAACTCGTAAACTTTTATGAAATGCGTATACAGAACCTAATGATCTCGTTGAGAATTACTTAGCCTGCTTGCTCCCTCATTCACTGTCCTCCTTTTAAAGAGGAATATGAGAATCCTCAATGACTTCTTATTTTGGTCTATCGTCTATGTCTAAATACTTACCTATATATGCCGTTTAGCTGTGGAAAAAGGGGTAAAGCACTTTTGTCCACGAGAATTTGTCAGACTGTGTGTATTTAGGCATATTATTATACATTACACGACGAGCTCCTCCTACATGGACTTTTTATTATTATTAAATTTGAATGAATTGGAGACTCATGGTATGACTCACATGACATTCCTGTCGGCAAACATCAGTAGCGAGCGGGCTATAAGGCTTTAAGAAGATTTGTTAATGAGCTTGCGGATCCAATTCAATATGCACATAGTTTCTACTGAATTATCTTATCAAACATTTTCTGTTAATGCGTAATGATGGGACTAACTGCATTCCTCGCCAAAGATATGCCCTTTGTCGGGCCCTGCCAATGTGTGAAATGATATGGAGTAATGGGACTCGATAAGTCGGGATTATGTTACACGTGCATTTAGATATCGGCTAGACTGGGCATGGTACGATACACATTTGAATTATGCGACCACATATAATTATCCGTTTTGTAACCAGACTTTTAAAAAATGCATTTTATTTGTCTGCGTCGGAAAGAATTTATTCACAATATTAATATTGTATTCTATTCCGATTACAACTTTTGTGGTACAATGAGGAGCAATGAGCAGCTACATTTCGATTTGATACAATTTCATTATCCCGGCTAAACTTAACTTACACATTCTATAGTCATCCCAATTGACATTTTAGGAAACATGTGTAAGTAGTAAGTACCCCATCAAAATCGATCATTATAGGGTTACGGGATAAACCATGAATCAGCCTTACTGCAAGCTGTCACCTCCATTCCGTACATCCCACCTTTGCTCCTCAGCCATAATTCTCCCAAGATGGGGATCTCTCATTCTGAAAAAATAAGGGGAGCACAAATGTTGTTGCTGCTTTTTTTCCTTGTGTCACTCATGACTTGACCAAACCCATCATTATCCTTGAGTACGGCATCTGTAGCCGAAAAAAATATGCCTCATTGACTCCATTTCTCTTCTACGCGACCCTCTTGGTCAACAGATGAATCATTGCCGCTATTATCCACACATTTCGACTCTGTAAGTACTAAAAGTGTACGCGATGCGATATATACAAACAAAGTCACATTCTGTTCCAAATGCTTTTATACGTCCAAGTGGATCAACAAGAGCAAGAAGAAGGGTACACACAAAAAGTAGACAAAGGTCAGCCCAGATTTTTCTAGAACGTTGAACCCACTGCATACAAAGTCTTAATGAAGATGAACTCTCCTCATTTGGCAATTCAGTCATCTTCTAGAATTGATACCTGTGCAAAAATTGAGATTTTGCAGAGCAGCGGCATGGCTCATCAAACAACTCAATAAATTATAGTCTTAATAATCATCATCTTTTCTTTTGGCGAAAGTAGAGAATAATTGAAATATAGATGATGATTTGAGAATTTATGATAGGTAGGAAAACCACAAGCAATAGCAACTACTGTGATAATATAAAATCCTAATAATCATATTTACAACTGACGGGTTTACACCCTCTCTTGGTCGTGCTCCCTGTGAACTAATTACAACGCGAGAAAATGGCTACTACTAGCAGTTATTGATCCAGTGCGAGAGGCTGACTCGTCACCACTTTCCCTTTTCAATTGTTTTTCTTTTCCCCACAAAATGCACAAAAGAGTAGATCATAACTGCATGATGGGTACGAGGTGCGCAGATGGTGTTCCGCTCATGTCAGGGTGGTTTTTTTTCTCTCTCTCACTTTTCTTTTAGCTTTTTGATCACTGATCTTTTTTAAACTATATTATTCAGATTGCGTTATATTATTACTCACTCCGGTTTTCCCTCCTTTTTTGATTATAACTCAATGTGTGGTCAAATGGAATTTAATTAGTGTCAAAAGCAACTTCTCATCATTATTACACGTATATCAGATGATCGTTAAATATAATGATGTGACACATTGAAAATGATAATACGAAATTGCATGGAAGCCTCCCTGCCGCGGAGCTGGCTCCCCTGCTTCATTATCTGGCGCTTCTCAAGTCGTAAATTCAGGTTGAGCTCAATGAAAACTGACTTATAATCTACTTGAACAACTGCTAAAAACTCTCTTATTCCACAACAACGTGCTGTTGTTGTTCCTCCTCCACTTGTATTACTCCCTCCGTCCGAGCACCATATATCTTTTCAATTTGGGAAGTTTAACAGAATTTTTTATTCATCCTGGTCACATTAGCATTGAATTTTTGTAGAAAAACAGTTATATGGGGATATTGGCAGTCTTCTTCCCCTGCCCTGCTAATACCCTTTCCGTTCCAAAACACCATGTTGAACCATGGAATCCCACCAGGAGGAGGAAAATGCAAATTACACACTCTGCAGTCCCCGGTTTGCTTGCAGTCATATTATATTTGTAGCCTCTCTCTATCCAGCAGCGACGGACACTACATTAGCAAAACCAGTTCAGTATTTATCGTGTTCAAGTGTCAGGAGGAAATAACGTATTGACTGACCACCAACCACACACACCAACAGATATAGTTCGCTTATTTCTAAACTTGAGATTATTATTGGTCGAGAGAGAGAAAAAATCATATATAATAATAATAATATACAATGTGTATAATGGTCTCTTCATCATAATCATATTGTGTGAGCCAGATGATGTTCGTGGTGGATGCTTTTTTTTTGGAAAAATAAAATAACATGGCATAGTCATTTGTTACTTTCACGTCTACAGCCTTTGAAACGTGTTCATGTTGAAGGGTTTTATGTTTCTCCTTATGATGTCAAAGTGGCGTGTTATTCGACTTGGGAGCGTAAAAAAACTTCATTGATTTTCCTCCTCTTCTCCTCTCAAATCTGACTGAATCCTTGTTCAGCCCAAGTATATACAGCGAGGTTCGCTGTATGCCTCGCCGTTTTTTTAAGATTCAATTGTGAGGGCCCGCCACTGCCTCCCTCAAAAGCTATCCATTACATTTTATATTACATTTATCGGTTTTAACTGTGTTCGAGCTGTGTTAGGTCTATCACACAATCTGTTACCACATGCTGACAAATATTCCATATTTCATAAGGGAAAAAAACTATATTTTTTCTTCTTCTTCTTATTCTAGCTCTTCGCCTCCTTTCTCCGTCGAGTAATAATATGCACACACATGGAGAACAACATATATATATGTACATAGTCCTCACCACCCATAATAGCCTTTTTCGATTTTGAGCACTACTATTTCCCTATTACGCGGCACGGTTTATGCAAGAGTTGGTGGTGGTGGTGGTGGTGGCGGTGCTGGCTCGTTGGTGTCCAAGTGGAAATGTTGATTTGATATCAAAAAATTGGTTTCCTCTCTGCTCACCTCTGGCATGGGGTCTTTGCTCTGCACTTCATTCCTCTCCTCAGCCAGTCAGCCCTTTTCTCAATACTCGGCCACGAACGAGGCGACCCATGTGAATAATATGAGTTGTGTGACATGAAGCAAGAATGCTAACAAGGCTTGAACCCACTGCTACAAATACATAAAATTATGAGTTTTATGCCCATTTTCGACATATCTCAAAGGGAAGAAAATAATCACAAAATGGGCCCTAATATAACGCAACGTGGTGGTGTTGTGGACTGTGGACAGGGAGAAAAGAGAATTTTTGCTAGTTATTGCAGCAGCCACCACCACACCACCACTTAAGTGTACACCATAGTTGTTGGTTGGTTCCTTCGAAAGAAAAAAGACTGAACTGCCCTGTGTACCTTTTCGTACACGAAAAAAACCTACCTCTCTCTCTCTCTATGTACGAGTTACGAGCATACGAGAAAAAAAACCGGGCATGTAATGATATCCTCATTTAATATACAATACAATTAGATTATTATTCAATTTTCAATTCAACTCGCGTCGCATGATGTCTATACCTTACAGACATAGTTTTTTTCACATCGCCATCGCCACACCACCGCCACCACTTACCACTTACCACTGCGTGCCTGCCAACTTCAACTTGCTGAGCTGGCAGGTAGGTAGGAAGGTGGTGATAGTCGCAAAACTACTATCTGACCAGACTCACAAATGCAATTGTAGTGGAGAGCAGCTCCCTACGAGAGAGAGAGAAAAAAAAATGTGGAAATGTGTGGTGTATGTATCATCATCATGTCATGTTGGTAATTGTGTAGCCACACGAATTCTTCTTCTCTGAGCAACTTACAATTGAACAATTTTCCAACTTGTATATTGGTCGCACAATAGTCCTTTTTTCCCATTTGAACATTTTTTTCTCACTACGAAAAAGCACAGCTTTTTGTGCATCGAATGGAATGACACGACGACTAGAGGAGATGACGAAAAAAAAGAGAATTACACGGAGGTGGAAAGTATAGTAGTAGTAGAAAAAGTTTGCTGTTTGCTTGAGAGGATATATATTTGTGCGTTCATTGTGTACCGGTTTTTTCTCTCTTCTTCTTCTTCTTCTTCAAGTCAAGACTGAAACCTCCAAAAGGAGTTGGAGTATATATATCGCAAAATAACCAACCAATAGTACTTTTTAGGCTGAGCTGAACATTGCATGATTCATCCTGCCTCCAAATGAGATGGCTTGTCACGAAACAATTTAATATTCACCAACAACGCGCAGCCCTTCTCTCACATGCAGGGAATTCAATGATGGTGATGATGATGATGATGATGATGGAATTTGAGGGAAAAGACATGAGCGACTTTTAGCGGCATAAAAATGGATGCAGCTGGCGGGTCAAAAGGCGACGGGAATCAGCTCAGAAATCAAAAAAGGGAGTTATATAGTTATCTGTCGAAAATGATAGTAGGAAACTTCTTTTTCCCCTGTTGACTTTTAACTCTTTTTACAGTTCACTGCACCCATCTCAAAAAATAAGAAAAGAAAAAAAATATTGATGATGATGATGATGATCCATGTGGACACAAAAGGATTCACAGTATTTAGTATTTAACTTGCAATGAATAAATTTTGGAAGATACACACACACCCTTGAAGGAAAAATGATAAATTGGGTTTGGAGTACGCCTATTTGTCAAATTAAAATCAATATATACGTATATCATTCCACTTGGTCGAGGTTTTTTGTTCAAGGAAAAAATGGTTCCAAAAAAGCATGTTATTATTATTATTTCTCTCCGGCTGCATATCTTCTTCCATTCAGTTGAAATTGAATCGTAAAAGTGAATCGTACCAAAAGGAAGGATGGCACTCGCGCGTGAGAAATGAGAGTTCGAATTTTAATTGAGTTTTCTTCTTTTGGGGCTCCGTAAACCTGAACCCTGTTAAAAAGCAATCGAATCGAATTCTCACGCAAAACTTTGGTTCCTCCTATGCATAGCGTGGTTGTGAGAGGGTGCGTGGAGATAAATTGCCAAATGATGATGATGATGATTTTGTCTTGCCCTGAGTTCTGGAGAGCCAACGAAAAATATATATAACGGGATTCCCTTTGTATAAGTTTCCAACTTGTAGACCAAAATATCCCCTAAATAGGTTTGTAATGGGGATGCACATTTATAAAATACGTTGTAACCGATCACTACCCAATTGTCGTTTTTTTCTTCTCTCTCACTCTCTCCCGTCCAACAACACTCTTCTGCACTTTTACATTGTTACCGGGAGTATTATGCTGGAAAAAATTATCTATTGAAACGAGGAAATTATATTGGTTCTGGTTTTGGGGCCTGTTTCTTGTTTTGTCCGTGTTTCCCATTCACTTTGATTGAGTTTCCTCGTTCTGCCATTTTCCCTTTTGTGTTTTCTTCTTGGTTGCGCTACTACTTGCTCCTTTGAGCAAGAAAATAGTACACAATATTCTGATTGATATCAATGGTTTAAAAATTTCTCATCAAACAATGGCTTCCCAGCTCACAAGAGAAACTTTACGACTTGTCAAGGCAATAAGTTAGAGATTCAAGGTTTTTTGTCACTTTTTTTTATTCGGCCCTCTGTGGCACGACACGGAACGGAGTGCAGCTTGCATCTTTTATTCAAGGAGTGTAGAGAAAACATGGCTAAAAGGACACAGACACAGCACAATACACCAAAATATACCTCTAGACCGTCTGAGGAAAAAAAAACTATCAAATTCTGTATTATGGTTCAATCAAGCACAAGCAAAACGGGAACCTTAGAGCACCGTCGTGCGTGTATAAGAAAAAGTCAGATCATTGAACTGGAAAAAGGGTATATAGCGAGGTGGGATATGGTGGTAAATGGTGGTGGTTGGTGGTGGTGTGTAGGTATTCGGAGGAGAAACGTCAAAAATTAGAATCGCTCATGTTACCCATATTGCACGCTTGTGGGCTTACGTATCGTGGTGTTGAAAAGTGTGAAATATGGATTGAGATCCGTCAAAATGAGTACATCAGAGAACGCCTATCAGAGTGTAATGTCAGCCTTTTTCTCCCTATTTAACCGAATCTAACAGGCTTAGTCGACATGGTCCTTCCTAAAATCTTCAATTTCCGTTTCAACCCTTGAATAAATCGTAGGGAACATGTAGAATAGGTAGTAGTAGCAGGCTACTCAAGTTTCTCTTCTCCTCTGAAGCTGATGACATCATATATGAATGACATTTTACTTTTGATATTTGAAAATGTCACGTTTATGATGGTTGGGTTGATAGACAAAAGGAGTTGGTGCAGCGGTAGCCGTTTTTTCAGCCTACGTGACATTTTCCAACCAAAAGTCTGAACATTTTCTAGAGCTGAATGCAGCAGCAGCACCGCGCGGAATAAAGATGCTGCTGTCTAATAACTCCAGATCAGAGAGAAATACAGATTTCATGAGATTAGAGAGGGATGTGAATGCAGCTCATGATTTAAAAGAAAACCTTCGTCTGGTGTTGCTAAAACTTGCCATGCCTTTTTAGAGTTGAGGGGATACAACTTTATTAAGAATATTTTCTTTTTTTGGAGAGCCACACATTTTTTTATAACGGGGAAATGGGAGAGTAGCCTGGGGTAGAGTAAAAGCCACAAAATATCTGTTTGAACCTGGGAAAACGGGAAATGCCTTCAAGTTTTTTAATACTCAGTGAAGCCAGTAATCCAAATAAATAGTGGGTGCGTATTTCCTATTTAATTTACATGAAATCCGAAGTCAAGTCGAGAAAAAAAAGAAGAAATCTTATATAAGTGGAAATTTTTTTAGTAACTAGTCAGATGGGAAAAAGGCTGACAGATATAGACTTAAGAGCTAAAAACGAAGATGTGTATCACTGTTATTTCCTTAGGATTTTTTACACTGTTTTCCACAGAACACTAGAGAGATCCCAGGATAATTCCTCATTTGAAATCTATCAACAATATCCTTCTTTTCTCTGGATGCCAGGGGATCCCAGGTTCTGTTTCAAACTTCTTCTTCTTCTTATTTTTTGGCTCAATACTTTTCCCGAGTTTTACAGGCTGGAGCAATCTGTTGGAAGAATGCGTCTCGTTTTCCTCCTCCAAAAGTCTGTTGTGGCAGAGTTTGTTTTCTTTGACAAGGAAGAAGGGAGAAATGGTTTCACGTGGTGGATATAATACGGTGGATCCTATAATATATATTTTGAAGCAGTCGAGTCTTATGAAGAATTTTTTTTTCTTCTTCTTCAAAAACTCCAACCAAACTCAGTCTATTTGTCTGAGACTGGGATCACATGTGTGTATTTAGATTTGGGCTTGTACTTCCTCTTCCAGGGTAAACTGACAGTTCCGCTAATTATTATTGTTGAGGTTTGGTGCACAGTTTGAAATAGAGAGCTCTTCTGGATGCAGACAGAACCGAGCTATTCATAATAGTACTCTTGGAAATGAAGAATACCTAGTTTTTAGGCTCAGGCTTTACATAGGATAATATTTTAGTTTTAATAATTTCAGAAATAAGGATTCTAAAATATAAACAAAATAACCAAATAGTTATTTTCTACCAAGAAATGGTTAAAAAACGTGCTTTGTTCTCCCATGATGATGATACAATTTTTTTTCGCAGAATTTCCCCCCTCAACTCAACCTTGTTCCTATTTCAAACTAAAAAAAAGTCCTTCCCAACGAACATGCACATGTCATGTTTGGTTGGAAGCTTGAGTCCATAATTTTCCCTGTTTCTGGTTTCCTCTCCTCACAGCTCTCCTCTTCTCTCCTCCTCCATTTATTATGTAAAGCCGCATAACTTAAATAGGTGGATATATATCACATTGGCCAAGAGGATGAAAAACGTCCGGGGCGAATGTGTTGGGAAATGTGTGCGATGCAGTAAAAGTATGGCAAATGTCCTACTCGTCGTCGTCGTCCCAGCGTCGAGCAAACCCGCAACGCAGAAAACTCTCCGCAGAAGCATCTTTCCCGAGTAGTTTTTTCCTCCGTCCAAACTTTTTTCTCCTCTCCTCAACTATTTGGATATATAGCATGTTTTTTGGCTGCACGTTCCGTATTAAACCTTTATACAAAAAAAACTGTGAACTATATAGTTTTTTTCGTAGGAAAGACTACTACACTCTCGGTTGAAATAACATTTTATAGATCTATTCTGGTAGATTTTTACTTGATGTTGACTTCTTCTTCTCCGAGTCTGCAGCAGCGAGAGACGGAGCTTGCTGCTGCTGCTGCTACATTTTTAGTGAGCAGTTTACGATGAATTGATGGACAGAGAAATGGGCAAGACGAGCCATTATTTAGCGTATTATAATAATAACATGTCTTAAAACGTTGAAACATAGTCATAAGCCATAACTCATTTTATGTTACTGCTACTTTGCGTTCTGGGGAAGATTATGACCCAAGTTGAGCCTGGCTATGAAGTCATATAACTATACTATACTATATACTACGACGAACTACGACTACTACTACACTAAACACTACTATATGATGATATGCATGCGGCTATACCAACTTTTTACACACATTATCCCGCTACAGCTTTTTTTTTATATTTTACAAGTGTATCTAGTAGTGTTTTTGTGTAGTAGCAAGTATCCAAAAGTGGCATTTTAATGCACTAGATTTTTATAGTTTACTCCGTGTAGGTAGATTCATTGAGGAAAAAAGTTTTTTTTTTCTGAAAAAAGAAGAAGAGAGAACTGGGGAAAGATATTATGTTATACGTTTAGTTAATATATAACACAGTTTCTTTTAGTTTTGAGACACAGGAGGAAGGTGACCCTCTTTCAAGTTATATTGTCTGAGGAAAACGGAAGGTGCAAAATTTGACAAAGTTACCTAATTTATTTCGTTGTTTCTCTCTCAGAATTAATTTGGTAAACATGCCTACTACTTTGAAGCCAGTATGCTGTGCTTCATGATTGTTATTTTGGATGCGTTTGTATGAGCAATGTAATGTAGTAGACAGAAACTCGAGTGACATTTTCTACACCTGTACCACTAATCACAACTGGGTTAAGTAGATTCTCTTGTTATGCATAATGTATTTCAGCCTTGAACACTTGATTTCAGGCGTGATACAACGGGACACGTCCTGCGAGAGAGTATACTCGCTTTTTGCTAATCAACTAAATGGATCAAATCAAATTCACTAGTGAGTAAATGAAAAAGATGCATTCTACAAAAACAGATTGCCCCTGTTCCTCTTGTGTAGTAGGGGATTATATTATGCACTTAATTGAAACAGGCTGGCTTAAATTCCCCTCATCTAGATCAATTAAAACAGTAATTAGTTCCAAAGTGGGCTCAGGTGAAAGAAAATCGTCTCAAGTTTCTCCTCGCTCACCGGACGCTCCACTCTGAACTGCTCTGATGCGTGGTGATTGTGAATGCATTCTTCAACAGTTTAACTAATTCGGGTGCACTTCCTCCCTTGATTAATAAAACTGATAGAAAAAGGAGCCTCTCGTTTAAAATTGAAACCGGAAGAGTTTAATTGTGTCGTGGTGTTAACAACTCTAGCGGGTATAGCAAGTTTACACCTTAAGGTGCGCTTTTAAAATGTTTCAAATTTACCTTTTGTACTTGCTAATTTTACGGGAACATATGATACGAACTTGCAAGTAATCTACTGTTCTCGTTTTGAAGTTGAATTAAGTTTTTAGACAATTTTGTAATCTTGCGTGTATACAAGTTTGATGCCGCTCTAAAAATATTTTAGATACAATAGGACAAACTTTTGGACAGGTTTGTTGACAGTCCTTCTTCTTTAGTTTGTCTCAAGTGCATTAACTCGAGCAAATGTTCTATTATTGAATTTCAAGAAACCTTCGTTTGTCTCGCATTTTCTTCCCAAATATAAATACCATAAGTTTCATATTTCTTACTCCAATCACAATTCTCGTCACCTTTCCATTTCCACCACCATGCCACCATCCACCACATCATCATCCCATCCCGTCTTGAATTTTTCCAAGCGTGTAGATTATTTTTTTCACTGAAAAAATATAATACATTTGAAGAAAAAAAATCCATTTTTTGTTGACTTAATGGTTAGTGGGCTTAAATAAAAGTTGAGTTAATAAACATCATGGGTGACCAGATGCACCCTGCTGTTCCACCACTCCAGAATCCCTATGGGAAGCCAAAATCATGTTTCTACCACCATCATCACACACAACTCATGCATGTTTGCATGGGATATACCCAATGCGGATTCGGCCGAGTATTTTTTTTTCCTTCTTGGATAAAATAATGGATACTACGCATGCAAGCCAGTGCAGTGCAAACCCTTCCAAAAGGGAAGGCTATTTTGAATAATGTGTGATATAATAATATTTCCACATTGGATCGCACACAGCTGAAGCCCCTCAGTGTTTTTACCTTTCAAAAAACGGAGCGGAGATGAGCAACGAGTATTGCATGCAATCCTTTTTTAAACAATGAATTTTAAAAAACAAAAAAGGAATATGGTTAGAATGATGATGATTCTAATGATAAACGAAGGAGGCATGATTATATATATTACTTCTTCATCATCATCATCATCATCATATGATGATGAAGCCCGTGGAAAAAAAGTCTATCATCGCCAGAGTCCCATTGAAAAACATTCTCTCAGCTTGTTTCCACTCTCTTGTGTGGTGTGTGATTGGACCTGTCGTTTACGTAATTTGTTTGAAAAGTTACACTCTGAATTTAAATTGCAGCATAGGAGGGGAACGAAAAGGAGTAATAACAAGGGGAAACCTCGTAAGACATCCCAAGTTCACTAGCAAAACAAGGTAGCAATTAGTGGGATAAAAAAACAATGAAAATAATGATTGTGGAAGGGAAGGAAAATTGGTATTATTTTATCACAAAATGGGTAACTACATAACATGTATAAACAGATTGGTTGAGTCGAGGGAAAATGAAAAGGAGATGGGAAGAAAACTGAGAAAATTATTTTCCTTTTTAAAGCGTGAATCACTTAATCCATTCATATCCAGTTTAGTTTAGTCGTGTTGGAAGGTGCTAGAATTGACGGGTTTTGACGTAATCCCAAACAAATTTTTTAGAAGCCTTAGAATGATGACGACAATAATTTAACACGAAAACTGGGAATTCTTCTTCCTCCACCACCTCTGATTTTCAATTCAAAAAAGCCATTCAGGGATGATATGAGTTTACGACGGAAATCATGATATTATGATGCATGTCCATAACCAGCTCCGCTTCGAGAGAATATAAACACGATGTGTCAACTGCCTTCCTTTTTTTTACCCCTTTTGTGTTGTGTTTCACAGCGATCCATATCTGTTTCTGAGGATAAGTAACAATCTCTCGCTTTCTCGTCAGCAGTGGTGGACACAAAAATCTCCGCCGCACAATATAT
>JAANSN010000849.1:0-44207 GCA_036850665.1 Dicranocentrus wangi
ATATATATATACTTTTTTTTCAAAGTGAGACCTTGAGATTGTTTACAGGAGCTCCGATTCTTCTAGTGTACCTGCTCATTACAAGTGAAGATATATTTTGTGCATGTGCAACTTCTGGAAGGTGTTTTGGGCATGACACGCGCGTTCCCTTATCGTACATCTGTAGTAATGAGCCAGCCATGCTACCTTCATTCATTTCCAGGTGCTTCTGCAACATCTTTCCACCATC
Organism: Dicranocentrus wangi; assembly: GCA_036850665.1. NCBI lineage: Eukaryota > Metazoa > Arthropoda > Collembola > Entomobryomorpha > Entomobryidae > Dicranocentrus > Dicranocentrus wangi. The sequence continues at coordinate 230 of JAANSN010000849.1, forward strand.
AAATAATGTATTTTCATAAGAATAATAATGGCCATGTTTGCTATTTTGTAATTAACACTGCACTCATTCTTTCATTATGGTAATCAGCATGTTGTACTTGGAGTGTGTAAACGTATAAGCACATGCGGAGTCCTCCCGTAATGGTGGCAAGCCCACCAAGCTATCCCATTAATTTCCCTATTTTCATATTCAATTACAGTTTCATCATTTCGTCATCATCATCATCATCTCTATCAAACTCTTATCAGAGTTGTGTAATGTGATAAGGCAATAAATTTTGATTTGAGGGGAATGGTTTGACATGAAATAAGGGTTTATATTTACGAATCACGTATAGTTTAACGTTCATCCTATATAATCTCATCCAACAGAGTCCCGAAGAGCGAGTCCCAACCCAATCTATAAGCATTCCACAATAAGATTACTTAAGTATCTGTGTGGCTTCTAGCAAAAATTCTTTAAAAGTGTATCAACTCCTCAACGACGAGCGAGGAGTAGGGCTGATGATTCTCACTCCAGCTTTCTCAACATTTTTTTATTGAGCATGCATATCACGTAACCAATGTAATATAATGTCAGCAGACATGCTCGGTCGGATTCGGTGTATATATATAATTCTTTTCGAATTACAAAAAAAACCTCACTGCCTGCCAGCCAGGTCAGGTTTGCATCATATCATCATCATGAATGAATCTGCTTACAATCTTAAATAGTCATTTTTCTGTCCCGCACTGCTCCTCTTGTAATGCATGTAACAAAGCGGTAATATGCATTTCATGGCAGAACTTGATCCGACTTTTTATTCCTCTCTCAGACGTTCATAAATAAATATATAAAAAAGTGACTCGACTGGAAAACGAATCAAGCGTTGACGAAGGTCCAGACCTGAATACCATTCTCTTTAAAATTGTCTCACGTCGTGGAAGGTCATGATTTCAGCTATTTCACACATGTCATGCCTAGTATTAATTTACGTATATGGTCTGAATGTTTATTGGAATGCCTCTCATTTCATCTCACCTTTGCAAACTGTAAGACTTACAAAAAAAACTGTATCTGTATAATAAGCTTCTCCCGCCAGCAGCAGCAGCAGTGCGCACAATGAAAACTTGTAACTCGGAAGGGACTGTTCTATTTAATAAATCGGATTAAAATTTACGACAATCATGGTGAATGGACTCATTAAATGGAGAAGGGACACAATGAAATGCCTACGTAATGTGTGAACTGACAAGATAAATCCAGGGTTAGTTCTTCTACTACAGAATCCCTTATAATACTTTCAATTTCGTCCATTCAATCCGAACCCTTCGCATCCGTCCTACTATATATAATATATACATAGTAGAGGTATATAGATATCAACAACAGTCCAGATCCCAAGACTTTTCAACCTTCTCATACAAACTTAACTAGAGCAGGCAGGGAGCATCTTTGAGTTGCATACATTACAAAATATGCCATCGGAGATTTTAAAATCGTACCTGCATGAGTCGAGCTGCACAACTACATCCCATCAAGCAAGAAATATATAATATGCAACAATCCCCGATGTCACGTCCTTTTTGTACTCACGTTCCCAATTGCAATACATAGTACATCATGACATGGTGGTTCGCATGGAACTTGAGTCTGAAAGTGGACGAGAGGATATAGAGACGAGGGAACAAGAGAAGAAGTAGAGCAGTTGCATTATCCATTTCATTTTCCTCTTCCTTCCTCTTTTCCTTCGTCGTCCCCCTGCGAAAAGTACAACAATGTAAACCTTTTGGAAGGTTACTTTGCTCCGGTAATATACGTAAGTACGTACACAGCCCTTCGTGGACTCTTCAAAGGTTTTTGATCCCACGTGATATATTGAGAAGAATATTATACATTGCCCAAGAAGTGGGACCACGGGAGCCCTACACATTCATCATTAAATATCTGCTGGCTGGAAAAAATAGAGAAGAAACATCTTCCGTAAAAATTTATTTATTTGGAGCGCACGGATTTTTTTCAGTTTGCATTATCATTGCAATCCTTGTCATAGTTTCGTGGCATGAGCGAGCACATTTTCTGTTGAAACTTGAACACTTTTTTATATCTAGAGGTTTACTTTTTCATCCACGAATTCAGGTCTCCTTTTGCCTTGTCTTATAGACGCTCGTCACAAAATACTGAGCTCCGGCCTTTCCATCTTGTTGAAGTTCACATATTCCTTTTTAGATGATCCCTTTTCCATTCTTTGAGGAAGGTCCATATGCACTTTTTTTCAATGAGATTCTTGTATTTCTTTAGCCAGCTCTTGTTCCCCCATTCGTTTCTCCAGGATAATAATATGAAGATTCGTAGAGATGCTTTAAATTTCAATGCACATTCAATTCCGGGATTCTCCCTTGTTGAAACAGAGAATTACCACTTCTGCTCACGGCCAAGGAGTTGCAACTTCAACAACTTTTTTTCTCAGCGAAAGATTCCCAAGTGGGAAGGTGAGCAAGCCAGCAAAAGTGCGTCTTGGTATAGATTTCAGCCATGATTTCGATAACATCCATTCTATCTTTCTTCCTTTATTTCTTGTCCATTCTCTTCCACCGTTCGTTTGTTGCAACAAAGTGCAACAATAACAATATACAGATTATAACACCACCACCGTTCCAATGTTTTACTTGGGATGGCTACAACAACTTTTCAAGTAGTGCTCTTCACTTTTAACAAGAACATGCCATTGCTCTCCTCTACTTATCCTTCCTCCAAGATAAATAATACCTTGGAAGATGAAAAAAAGAATGAATAAAAGAGGTCGAAATAGGAACAAAAGTGGAGGCTCGTTCTCTCATTGTTGGAGAATCTGTGAATGACCCATACAACGAGCAGTTAAATACTCGAAGATATATTTTTTTCCAATCTCTTTGTTCCATTGCCAAAAAAATGTTGAATTACGTGAAAGTCTCATTCCCCATCATTCATTCCCAACGGGAATGGTTTTACAGAAAATCCCATTCTTTCAAAAACTTGATACATTTCTTTTTGGATTTTTAGTTCCTCCAAGCAAGGCTCGAACGAAGCTATACAATCTAGGATTTTATTTATTGTTGTAAAATGTAAAAGGATATATACAGCAAGCAGGCAGAGAGTTCCCAGTAACTCTATTTATTTTCAATTAGTGGATGATTAGCTGAAAAAAGCTGAAAAGATGTTACATATTATGAGGCTCGACTAAATCCCGAATATTATCCTTGGCATTTATTATGATTACCAACTTTCACGGGTGTATACATTTGTCTTGGGCTTCCAAACAAATTTGAGAAACAAAGGAGAGGTTTCGCGTTTTTAACTGATAATGAGGAATATTGAAATGGGGAATGGAGAGAAAACCCCACCATAAATCATTACTGACCTGTGGCAGTGGTAGTTAAAAAAAACAGTTGAGCATATTATACGCTTCTCACTACCTGTGTAACTAATATCCCCAATAATTCATAGATTTGTTAGAAGAATCTATATTATATTGCCGAGTCCTGCCAGACCCAAGTGGATAGATGTTTATTTAAAAATGCCATTAGACGTAAGGTCCGTTCAGCTTGTTTGCATACTATATTAACCCGACACGATTCAAATATTCATGAACACTCAGCTTAGCTTTGGCCCGTGGTACCTTTTTTATGTCTGGTGTGCAACTAGCAATAAAAAGATTTTTTAAGGGAAAACGCTCAACTTCTCCTTATATCTTGGCCCTACAAGAAAAACAGCAGCAGCGGCACCTCCACAAGAAAACAGTCACTGGTCACATCATAAAATCAACAATAAGAATGAGTGCTGGACCAGGTGCACCACGAAAAAAAAAACCAATAATATATACAAAACCTTAATATCTATACCCCATACATTTTTATCAAGCTACCCGCAGCATAGCAGAGAGAGAGAGAGAGAGAAGGCTAGACTTGAGGAAAAAACTGGTATTTGTTTTCTTGAAATAACACACGCGTGCATTTCTCCTTTGATCTTCGAAGCCACCGATTTTTGATGAGTTTGACAGGCTAAATGAAAAATTGAATTATTATTAATAATAATTTGATGATTGTAAAAAGAGGCATCAGCGGGGATAAAGCGTGTTGAGAGAAGTGCAAGCAGAATATTTATCTCGTCTGAGGAGCGGAGGAAAAAATATGGAGAAACTCATTTAATGAAACTCGTCGCTCGCTCGCTCGCTGGAGAGGCAGGTACTCTATTGAGAATATGGAGGCAGGAGCAACGCAGCAGCAGCGTGAGGACGAAAAAAGACAATAAAAACCAGCATAATATTATAAGTATATCCATTACGTTGGGCACAATTAGAAAAACACGAGCTCCACAAGTGAGGTGAAGTGAAGACTGAAGAAGACTGTCCACGTTTTTCTTTGATGTAGGTACGTAGGTTGATGCTTCGCATGGAGCAAATTGGTAATGAAATGTGATAAACGAAGATGTGAGGGCCATTTTTCTTCTTTTTCACCCCAACCATATTTTTTTTTATATATATAATATTTTTGATAGCTATTGTTACAGCTTTTAAATCTGACATTTACATGCTTCCCAGTAATGATAATGATTAAGGACAAGAATGCGAAATGCGAGAGATTATGTTTTATGTTGCCCCGTGGCTTCCCAGCCATTTATTTTATCGGATTTTTAGGGTTTCAAAGTAAATTGCGATTTTTGCAATTTAATCGCGTTTCTACATCATTTCGGGACTCTAGTCACTAATACGTTTTTGTTTCTATATGAAAGCTTTTGATTAGTCCAGGAGGTCTATATGCTCACAGCCACAAACTTTTCGCATCCGATTACTTTGTGTGACAGTGGAACATGCTTCAATTTGTCTTCTTCTGCTGCCGTTTCAGCACACCACACTTTTTGAAGAGAGAAAAAAAAATGTGATGTGTATGACCAGCCAGCCAGCCAGCCAGGATCCACCTTGCTGCTGCTGCTGCTGTGAGTCAAACTTTTAATATTTCCTTAACAAGCCTCTTTTGTTTGTGTGAAGAGTTGGACACGCACCCCTTTTATAAAAATTTACCCGTATCTTTGTTGCACCAGACAAGAATATAATAGGACACAAATGAGCAGGTAAAATATTTTTTTTAAAAAATAAGTTGCCTTTGGAATAAATCATTGACAGTGAAAGTGTTCTACTTGGCTAATTTGTATGCAATAAATCTCCTCCTTGTGAGAACAATGCACAATGTACAAACAATGTTTTGCAGTTGTGGTGGTCCAGGCATGTTGCTGATAATTCTTTGATGTGACATTCAACTCAATTCGTTTCACAACTCTCCAACCAAACTATGAAGACTATGAAGTGGAGTTGTTTTCTTCAGGTGATGATGAGAAATGGGAGTTTCATTCAGTCCAACCAAAAAGTTGCCGATTTAGTCGGGAATTCATACACACTGATCAAGAAAAAAAATATGTGTTGTGTTGGAGAGAAGAAAACCTCTACCCGACATTATATGCTTTAGTTGACCACCTCGGAGGAAGAAGACATAGGAAAGTCACAAATCAGGATTAACAATGAATTTTACAATAATTTGCTCCCATGGCTGTTTCATTGTTGGAAATTGTTCATGTCACACCTCAATTCATTCTATTTGCTATAATTACAAAGTCATAGAGTCCCCCCAACAATGAGATTCGTCATAACGAGGCAGATTGAGAAAATTTTTGTTGTTCTCATGGATGAAGATGATGTGGTGGCCTGTGGACGGGTAAAGGCTTGATAAATCTTGGGATTCCACTGCGGTGGTCAGTCAGTCTAGCTTATTGGTCTAGCTTTATGTATGCACAAAATTTTTGGAATGGATGAATGACAAAAAAAAGAGTTAAGTAAAGGTGAATGAAATACGTGTGTAGGAGAACGCCGCGTAGCGTTAAGCTGGTCATAGTCTCAATGGGAACCCGATTTGTAGTAAAATTAGGATATCAATGGGCTCAATTCTCAATTGAAAAGTCATTATGAGACTCTTCCTAGTTTTTCCTTTTCCCACAGGTCCCCTCCCCTCTCATGGAAAACATCTTGAAGGAGCAAGCAAGTCCCTTCGTTCTTCCGAGAAGTGAAGTCAACAATGCTGAAAAGTCAAGTCAAAAGTGGCACGTATCAAATAATGCATAGAAATCTAAAATCCAACCAAAGTTCTCTACAAAGTTACGAGCTACATTGTCGCTTTCCTTTCTCTTTGGATCTGCACCGTCATCCTGTTTTTTTATGTAATGTGTGTAAGGAGGAACGAGCCTGTTTTTCTTTCATTGTAAATTCATGTATTCAGTTCGTGTACGACATTTGCTGTATTATTCATGCACTCAAGTCCTTCCTCGTCAAGAGTCCTTCATTGTCCAGCATGAATAGTGGAAAACGGAGGAGTAGTAGTTCAAAATAATAGAGGAAAAATAATGCTCCTTTGGTGACATGCTCAATAGTCAATAGTCAAGTGACGTTTCCTTCATATATGTAGAAGTTGCGTGGACAATGACATTTTTGCTTTGCAATGCTCATTCCTCCTAGCTCGTTCGGTTCCATATATATCGATCAAAAACCTTCTTCAGCATGTTATGCTAGGGTAGGTGCATGCATGGGATTGAAAACCATGTCGTCTATTTAACATATTATTATGAAAAATTAGGCAGGTTTGCAATTTTACGATGTATAATCCTCAATTGAATAAATTGCATTGGGGCTTTTCAAAATTAAAATGTCATATTAGTGCTTCAATACTTTCGACTCCAAACCTGATCTACTTTAGGCATGCAGATAGATGTAAACATTTCACTGTCGCGTTGAACCTTGGTGTGCGTGAGCAAGTTGGATTGTGGGTGATTACATACCATACAAGTTTGTTGAGTCTTAAATTTATCGTTTGGACATGCTGGAACAATTTGGTCTCTAAAGTGTCTGCTGGTCCTTCCTCCATCGTCACGAGTGTCCAAATCCGTTTGTTCGTCAGCATCGTCATCCCTCTCGACACTTGCATCTGCTTTGTCAAGATCATTGGAACTCGACCTGTTTCCACCTGCTTTAGCATTTTTTGCGTTGCATACACTGACATGACATCGTATACTGCCAAAGGATCGTCGTGCAGATTCTGTTTACGCTGGAAGAGCCCTGTCACAGCGTCTTCGTAAAACCGAGACGTTCTTCTGACTACTGCAATTTAATGCAATTAATCCATTCGCTTTATCCATTTGCCAGATTTACCATATACTATGCTGAAAACACAGCGAAATAAGGAAAATGCAATGGACATGAATGTGAATGATTCCAATTTACATTTTTTGTCATTCAAAGGCAGAATACATATGAACGCTCTTTTCGTTAAAATTCGATCATTGAACTTTTTTGTATTTCTGCAGTAAACTTCACCAAACCACACCTTCTTGTCCTACTTACAGTTATGTTGTGTATCATTCCACTCCACATATTCCAAGCTCCAAATCTGTCTCGGCTTGATCATCGGAAGACTTGCCAGTCTTATCGGACCTTCATCAGCCTAAATTGGATTGATAGACTTCTTGGAAGGTATTTAGGTCATATTCAAATTACTCAAATTATTCAAGTCAGCAAAGCAGAGGGACGCCACGGAACGCACCAGTTTTTGCTTCAGTCATATAAAGAAGAATATTGCGACATTAATGTAAGTGGAACACTAATAATCGACACGAAAAACTTCGTTCACCATGTTCAGTTCACCATGTCGTCTTAACTCCTGTCGAAGGTAATTTTGATCCAAAAATCATTTCTACCAAATAAGTACGTCTGGATGAACGAATGTGACGGGACTGGGGCATCAGGATAATGTTCCATTGCTGAAGACATTATTATTATGTTATTATGTTTTTATAGTTAGAATATTCTTTTTTGCTACGGATTGAAAACTTGAATTGATTTTTTTGGATTGCATTCCTTTTAATTTGAAAATTATATTGTCCAGCGCAGCGTTTGGTCATTAAAACCGAGATAACACCCTAGTCGATTTTATACTGGAATTTCAAAACCAAACCCTTTCCTTGTTTCCCTTCATACCTCTGGACGAATGATTAAGAGCAGGCTCCCGGAACTCACCTTCAACCTTTGAAGTATAATCTATTTATCTGGTTGCAAAATCTGGTAACAGTTCGAATTCCTAGTAATTATCTGAATTGGCAATTATCTAGTGACTTTCTAAATGGCTCGATCCTAACACACCATTTTCAATTACACATACATGATCAGCCTCCATCCATGTAATTGAAAAAGTATGCAATGGGAGAGGCGAATATAGGTAGTGCCATAATGAAATTAATGTAAATCAGAGTAATTATATTGTTGCTCCAACCAAGGTGCTCACGACCAGAGTCATTTTAAACTGCAAAGCTGCCCATGCGAGCATAAACTTTTTAAAGTGAACTTGTCGAAGGCAGAAACCTTTTTTCTCTAGACGTGTCAAAAGAAATGAGCCCAAAGGCTTATTAACACTAGTGACTAGTGACTAATCAAGCTCATGCTTTGAGCCTAGAAGCTCATCTACGAAATCCGATTACAACATGATTTTCGCTGGTTACTTTAAGCGCCAGTTAGCTCCTCATAAAATGTGCATATGTAATTAAGCCAGCTAACATAAGCTTCTAAAAGCCAATTATTAAAGTGTAATTATGTCTCCTTTCCTTAACACAATTCGTATCCATCTTCACGCAGATTTCGTGTTCGTGCTAACCCTCCTCTTTAGATTTCGACGAAAAATGATTTCGTTCGTGATGATATGCAGAGCAACATGGGTAGCTTTGGTGGAGGATGAAAATCTTGTCGTAATTTGAATATCGAATAAAAAGCTCATATTAGCCCAAGTCTTAAATTTCAATCTGCCGAAGAAAGCCTTTTTTTTTTCTTCTATGCAAAATGCAGATGCTTCAAGAACGTGATGCACACATTTCACTCTCTGGGTAATTATATACTAATTTACTTTATAAACATTACCTTGCACAACAACAGCACAAGAGTGATTTACCTAAAAAAAGAAGGCTCTGTGAGTTGGGAAATAAAAAGGAGAGCAGAAAAATACATGCCACCGCCACCACCACCACGAGACTTAGGATGGACTGATGCCCATTTCGAAGATCACGGTCGACTCCTTAGATCATTTGAATATTAAGGCGCTTGTATATAACCCTTTATATCATTCTGCTCGAGAAAAAATCACTCTGTTGTGTTCCATGTAAATATTCAGATTTTTTCCCCTTTTTCTTCAGTTGTTACAATTTCTTGATTCGTGTGGAGTTGCTGGAACAAGAGCAGGCAGATGCAAAAGTGCTATGGCAAATAATCCAGCAAGACAATCATCCATTTTCACGCAAAGTCCAGGTGATGCTGTTCACCTTTTTGCCTTGAACAAGGCCATCATCATGAACATGAATCATGACAAAACTCTTACTGCGAGAGTACACAACACACTCACTCACTCACTCACACACCGGGCCAATTTCGCCCCAACTCTTCTCTCTCTCTCTCCCTGGAACTCCAAGTGCATCGGGAATCGATCAGTGAAAAATCCTACACACGTCAGAATCTGTCGGTTACACCGTATGAGACCTTCATCGCTATTATGCACACATCATATCGTCGTCACATCTTCATGCCTCATCATAATTCAAAACTTAACTCTTTTCCTCTTTGAATGGGAAAAAAGTGTTTGGCTTTTTCCTATTCAGATTCAGATGCAGCAGGAGCAGCAGCAGCGGAAGGAAAAAAACGTTGTTTGCTCAAAAAGTAAGTGAACAAACAGAATGAGTGTGTACCTTCGGCAATCAGGGTGATCCTTAAGAAAAGAGCCCTTAAGCGGGTCAACCCTTTTTTCATGTGTGAGTACGACGCATATATATGAACGATTTTGAGATTGAATTTCTTTGTGGACTTTAGTGTTGTTGGATTGAGATGAGATTATTATTTGCTTCGTTTCATCCTCTCCAACACTTTTTTTTCTGCCCGGTGCCGTTTCTCTTCTTCTTGAGGAGATGATAATGAGCTTATATTTTTCTCTCCGCCTCTCAAACTTTACACTTTTTTCAACCCTTTTTACTTCTCCACACCATGCGAACAACAAACGGGGAAACCCTTGAGAGAAATCTGGCCAAGTGATAAGACGGATAAAGGAAGCCAGGGTATCATATAGGTGTGTTTTGTGGAAGATTTCTGCATGGCTATGCATACACAATACTGAAATTCATGTAATAACTCGAAAGAAAAAAAAACTGATGCATAGATTTACTTGGTAATAATAATAATGATAACAATGACTTACACTTCTTTTGTTCCACGCAGATTTCCCTAAAACCGCAAGAAAAAAAAATGGGAGGCAGCTAAGTGCACATCGTTTCGTCCCTACTTATGATAATGTAGGGGAAAATGGTAAGTTCATTCAAGTGTGACATATCGCACGCTCGGTCTCCTTACCCTGGGTTTATATATGCACCATCTTCCTTCCTTCCCCCTCTTTTTGCTCCAAGTAATCAAAGGGTTTTTTTTTTGGTTTGGTCAAGGTCATTAATGCCATTACATCAAGTTCTTGGAAATATATATTATGTACATAATACCTACGGGAAATATTATGCTTGCAGTCGAGTCGGACGGAGGACTCATTTACGAAACAAAATTACATAAAGTACTACACAAACCGGCAGCAACAAAGCGACCGGTGATGATTAAACCGCATGCCACACCTGGAGGAAACAACTGAGGAAATGTTCCCCGTTATGGGTTATAATATATACAGCAAGTAATAATGAATGTCTACGTACCACCAACACGGACGGCTACTACTGGCTACACCCTATTACAAGTGTCACAGCACGTGCTATAAGGTTATACATACATCATGTACACACTTCTTGAATAGGTATATATAGTGCAACCAGACTGCATCATTACTAGCACCAACCAAGACCACTCCGTTGTGTACATTCCAACGACGTCGACGACATTCACATTGGCATTGAACTTGTATGAAAAATGTCGAAATTGGATCCGTCCGTCAGTCTAATGAGAAAGATAAACTATTTTCCCTGAAATTGCACAAAACAATGGGCATGGGCATGTATGATGATTCAACCAGAAGAGGGATATATTTGTAAAATAAAAACACACGACGATCCGCATGAAGCACTTGTTCTCCCCACTCAAAGAAGAAAGTTATAAAATGACAGAAAAATGTTTTAGATGTCCTATGCATACACATGGCATGCACTTAACAAGTCCGTAAGTCCACAGCTGCATCCGGTCCGGTGTCTACGAGATTGCTCTACAAAAAAAACCTCCTCCTCTTCCCAATGCCACCTTCATATAAGAAGATATAAGATAGAGAGAGAGGTACTTGTAGAATAAAAAAAAATCAAAACAAAAGCTTTGAGCATTTCGTACATACCTAATATTATTACAAGTGAACTAAACTGACTGACTGAGATTGTTTGCAATTACCCTTCTGGTTTTTTTTTTCTTTGGTCTCTGGTCGTTTATTTGTGGCCTGTGCCAACCTGCGTCCGCTCTCGCATTTGCAGTTGCAGTCAGCCAGCCAGCCAGCCAGCCAGTTTTAGTTGGCGTTTGCAACCAGCTTCTTGGGAGCCCGCAACAAATGTCATGCACGGATAAAAAATTCCTACCTGGCTTCTCGTTTTGATTCTACTACAATTTTACTACGACGGACGTGAACGGGGGTACATAACATAAATAATCATCAAATGATTTCCCTGAATTATCTCCGTATAAAAAGGTGTGCGCAGGTGGTGTTTGATATTATACATGTAATAATCCTTTTACATAATAAAGTATCATCGTTCGGGTCATTTTTTGGTTTGAAAAAAAAGGGAATTGGTCTGAATGTTGGCAATATAATATGTTGGCATGATGGCATATAACGTACTCCAAAAAGTCTTATTACACCCAAACCATTATTATTACTGATGGTGTTTTTGTGGACCTCTCTCCAACTCCGACTTTTTCAACTTTGCATACAAAAAGAAAAGTTTTGAGAGAATAAGAATAGTATAGCATGAGTATGATTACCTCCTCGGCTCGCAGAGAGTATGAGTAACTGAAAATGGCAGTCATCCTGAAATTTCTTCGAAGCACCTGCTCTTCTCTCTCTCTCTCTCTCTCTCTCTCTCCTTCTCTCTCAGCGTTTTCTTTGCATTTTCATACTTTTTTCAAAAAAAAAAATGGTTTGACTTCATTATTTATATTACGATGAATAAAAGGCTTTCAACCGTGCCAGCATCATTGACACTGTGCATTTTGTGTGTTTGGAAACCGGTTTCGTGGGAAATTTTTTGAAATATTTCCCTGCTCACAGGGAGTAGATGAATGAGTCCACCTTTGTAGCTTTTTTTGTTTGTGGTGATACTAGATCATAGTGAAATATTAAGGATGGACGTGTGTTTCCTATAATAACAAAGAATGAAACAGGTAGCACACACTCGACACATCTCTCTCTCTCTCTCTCTACCTCCCTTCTGATCTGATCATCACTTTAGCCCAAGAACAATAATAATCAGGGAGAAGTCATCGCGAAATGCACAACACGAACCGACGAGCGAGCAGGTTTTCACTACTACATTTTTCAGGTGTTTTTCGTCCATTTCCGCTTTCAGAAAAGTATGCATCATGCACCTGAGCAACTTGGGGATAATTATGTTTTTCTCGATTTGCAAACCCCTCTGGAAAGAAAATGAATAGTGGAGAGTTCCCCTTTTGACAAGATTACCTGCATCATCATCAGCATCATCATCATCATCATAATATTTTCTTTCGTCCGTTTTAAAGAATCATATTATTTCGCATACGTCAGCTATGTTGCTATCTAGTAGGTATTTCTTACACAGACAAACCTATCTTTAGGTGTACACGGACGAATTGACAGTATTAATGAGTTTGAAATATTTTTTAATCATCAAAAGTTCATGGGCACCACCACGTATTATGGATATAGACTTTTTCTTTGACTCTTGTGCAAAAATGCATTAATAAGTAAAATTGTATTTTGAGGATGGGTTATCCACTTGAAGCAAGAAACCCATCGGACAAGTCCTTAAGATCAACCAAGTGTATCGAATAATACCGAAGAAGGGAAAAAGTCTGTCTAGAGAGATGCCTAAAACCACGTCGTAACGTAACCCTTTCAAACAATGCATCCATACATTATACACAAAAATATAAACACAGCAAATAGCAGCAAAAAAAACTTTTATATTACGTTATATTTATTATTCTCGTAGGTCAATCAGTTTGCTAGAAATCTATGGAAAAAAAACATTGCTTAAAAATTAGAGAGAGAGAGAAAAGAAGAAGAAGTAAATTTTCAGAATTTTCCTGTAGATATACGCGTTATAATATTATGGTGGCTTGCAGTTGCGTTGCACTGTCGGTAACGCCACAAAACTCCTTTGAAGGAGTCCACAACAGCATACATGCTTTCTATCAACAGGTTTCACTAAAAAAATTCTTTTGTTATAGAGGCTTCGTCGTCGTCGACTCCTTGTGACTACCTCACTGGATATCATGGGGATCCTGCATGCTCGCTCACCTTTTTTACACAAATTGCTCCTTATTGTTTGCAATGAAAATAAATAAATATTTTTGGTAGATTATGACTCGGGGTTCAATTGTCAGTGGGAACTAGATAGTTAAAGGTTACGAGCAAGCAACTGGTGGTGGTCGGCCGGTGCTGTGGTACAGGGCTCACATTAGCATGAAAGACGCCTGCTTTTATAATAGTAGGAATGATTGTGTAACTTTGCTCAAGAGAGTTTCTCTGCAAACAGTCAAGTAAGACGATATGGGATGGGATGCGCAATCTCCGAAGAAAAGTGAATGCACGCACTCCCCTCCTCTATCTCATCATGGCTCAGATGGTGGGTAGGTAAGTGTAGAGCTTTCCGAACCTCGGACTTCTGCTGGGTGTCTCTAGTCATCATCATATGGTTGTCATATGTGTGTGTTGCTTTCCTTTTTCATTCCTCTCCGTCCCCGTCGTCGTCGTCGTCGTCCAAGGTGACGCACCACTACAACAACCACTTAACCGGCGGCGGAGACCAGAACAGGACATATTTTACCATGCATGCACTATAAACAACATTGCCAAGAACGTTTAATATTATATATTATTACCTATTACAATATAGACAAAGTGAATAATACTTACGACTCCTGGATGAAGCGTTTACGTGAATGATGACCAAATCGGGGTCATGTCATGATGTAAAACATGATGATGATGATGATGCCTTATGGCAGCTGGGTGTGCACCATCTGGCTGGAAACTTCAAGTGACTACTACTACTACTACTACTACTACTACAATTACACACAATGATATATCCCTGGTGGTGGTGGTGGTTGTACCTGCCACTCTCACGTTCAAGGTGTACTTAACAAAAAAAATATAATTTTTTTTCTTAAACTTGTTGGGTTTATGTCACTGTGCTGTCATGCTAACTAAAAGCACATATTATCATGATTGAATTCTATAGTGATTTTCATGCCAAGTGGTAGTGAGTTGTTGTTGGGTGATGCGCTGGGAAAACTATTTGTACACTCTTTTAATAATAATAAGAGGAGCATGAGGAAAAAAAAATAATTGGTTTATGATCCAGTTTTTTTTTCGTAAATCCATTTTTTGCCCATGTACAGTGGTAGTAGTTTTGGGGTTGGGGAAAATGAGAAGTGGATCATACTTTTTCGCTTCACATCGTGATTCAATTTACACGTCAAATTATGAGGATCATTAACCCTCAATCAGCATGTTAGCTAGACAATTAACCCACAATACACTTGACACTTTTCCCCCTAGCAGCATTTGCATACAGCCAGCTATAACGTGATTTATAAATGATGCTCATCATTTTGTCATAATGATTTTTGTGAAATATTTCGTGAGCATGGATAATTGGGAGCAGCTAATTAAACAAACATCATTTCAGTGATACTCTGGCTCCCTGGGTTGGAATCACGACTTTTCACGAAAAACAGTCCCTTATTTTCTCTCCATCTCGCTCCAGGATTTCGACTTTGGTTGCATGCAGGGGAAACTGCTCTGGAGAGAAACCAGTATTTAATCAAATTAAAAAAGGCACAAACGGCTGCTGCTGGCAGTGCCACCGCAAACAGTCAGACAGATAGAATCATTACGTCTCACATTCGGCCCCTTTCTAATTCGAACTTTTTATTACTTGTCTGGACACACTTTGTTTGCAAACCTAAATATCTGCTGCACACTGGCAGGCATTCGCCAATTATATAAATATGAGATGATTTTTTCTTTTTGTTTTTCCCTTTCCCAATGGATCACACCCCAACTCATAAGTACAGCCACATGGAAATTTATCTCATCATGGAGAAAAATATGTTACAGAAAGCGTACAAATGGAAAGAAAAAAAAACTCGTTTTGTGCTCCTTGTCGTATTACCGCGTAATAGTGCATCACTTTAGGACTGACATTTCACGAAACAATCGAAGTTGTATTTTATGCAAACGAAAAAATGAAATTGAAATGAGTCTAACATGCAACAACAAGTCTCTCACTTTGTGGTCTCCCCATAGTTCCAATTCTTCAAAGAGCACAAAACAGACACAATCACATTACTCCGGCGCAACGCAAACGCGTCTCCTCTCTTCCTATCGCAAAGAAGCCATACATTCTCTTCTGCTGAACTCCTGAAAGTCGAAAGTCAGGTTGTGAGCTACGACGGGAGCTCTCTTCTGATCTCGGATCGTCATTACAGTCATCATTTCATCATCAACCTCATCCGTCATTCCAGACCGAAAAAAAAATCCCGAAGGCTCGAAGAAGACTGAAGAAGAAGAAGAAAAAGAAAAAGGGAAAAACACCTTGCAGAAAAGTATAGAACACGGTTGCAACTTTTGTCTGTGAGTTAGTGTAATAATTGACTGGTATTAAGAGAGAAACCGTTTATGAACTCCTCTTTGCGTGTGAAAATGTGTATCACATTTCAAAAATATGCATGAGATGATAATTTTCAACTTGTTTTCCAATACAAAAGGTCCAGCAAATTTTTGGACGAGTGAAAACTATGCAAAAATTGAATTACACGAGAGATTCAATTCAATTGCGTACTACCAATACTACTACTACGTTCCCCTTTTATTGTGTTTTTTTTTGTCTGTCTGCATACCCTAGACTGTTTTAGCCTGGAGTCGGAGACTGATCCTCTGTGATTGACTTCTTCAAGTGCAACGCGCATGCATGCAGCATGCAAGACAATTTTTTTTTCAGAATTATTTGTTGCTAACATAATAATATTATGTATAAGGTTTATTCTGTGTAGAAATTATCCTGGCCCGATATACTGTAGTCTGTGTACTACAAGCCTCAAGCATTTAATTCAGGTAGCGTAAGAGCAAACCCAGACTCCTCTCAGTTTGGCCACCTTTCGGGGCTAGAAGCGTCCTGCCTACCCATCCATCCGGACATGTAATAATGATACATTAGCAGGATTTTTTAGATTTCGTTAGGGAATCATTAGTTTACATTTTACTCATCAAAGTCAAGGTCTTGGTTTTGTTAATCTAATTCTAATTGTCAGGCGTACATTCATTTATGATTTTTATGAAGAAAAAAAAAACAATTACTCTAGATTCCTTGCAGAGTTCCTCACGCACAGAAGAACTATGCAGAGTGGCAAACACAGCTTCTGGGATTGTGGACGACCTTAACGAATAACAATAAAATGCATTGGTATTTGGATTTGCTGGTGGTGGTGGTGGTGTTACTACAAGCAAAGAGATCAAAAGAGAGAGAAAAAAACTGCTTTTCTGTCGAGGTGGTATCCTTTTTTTCCTTTGACGTTTGAGATGTTAAATCATTACCCTGTAATATACTCTCCACGAAATTCTTCAGACCTTCCCATTACATTTAAAATCTCCGACGGAAAGGTGATACGAAATTATTGGGTTCACAAATATATCATATATATTTATCCAATGGAAATAAAATTTATGATGGCATGCGAGATTGCATGCGGTTTTCCCTCCTGTCCGTTTTATGACTAATTAGCGTAGAAAAAGGGACTACATTCGGCAAAATTGGTGGAAATAGGCCACCTGGATAATCTTTTCCGAATAACCATATCAAGAAGGGCATTTATGCAAAAAAGAAACAATTATACATCCACAAATTACTTCTCCAAGAGATACTTCGTTTGACAGGCAGTTATCTCATAATTTGGAATTAATCTGAAAACGGTCATCATCATCATCCAGATTTAATCATCGTATTTATTGCGAGTATTATTCAGTAGTGACCACTTTACTACACTTATAACCAGGGCCAGTGTAGTTGACAAAATAAATTGCATTTCCGTAAGATCCTCAATAGAAAAGAAACCCTTTCGTTTAGAAACCCAAAGAAAGAGGCTTGCATTACATTATATAAGTAATATGGAAAATATATATGCTCTGCGCGTTAAGGAGGTTTGTTGGTTTTGATACGGATGACGGCGGAGGGCCGCGGCCATGACTTGATATTGCAAGTTTGAGAGTTTACCATCATCCCTTCTGTTCTGCAACAATAAGCGTGTGTAAAAGTGCACGAGGGAAATAATAGTAACGTCTTTTCTCAAAAGGGTACCCACCCGGAGTACCCATATGGAAGCAATACGAGTTTTTCCTTCCTATTTACGTTTATCTGATAGATAAAACGACGTGGCTGCTGTTGGCAACACGCACTTCCACAGAACACAGACACAACAACAACTACATTGCTTGCTGCGTCCATGAACAACGCTTTTTTATGCTGTCGAAATGCTTTGCACGTTAAATAAGATGATCCACGCAGAATAATAATAAGTGTGTCTTACTGGAATTGAAAAGGAGGGAAAAAGTGGCTTCCTGTAGTTAATAAAACTACTTGCATCAGCCGTATCAGCAGCATCATAATCATCATTATATCAAACTGCTCCCCGACCGACCATATATTTTCCATACTTTTATCGTTTAAAGGGTAAAACACATAAGGGCACGATGATGACGGGCAGGCAGGCAGGCAGGGGAAGTGAGCCTAGTCAACTTGTAGGTTGAGCTTCACTGCCTCCAACAACAAAAAAAAAGTTTTCCCTGCCTTTTAAAAAATACCTATGATGTTGGATCCTTGCATTGCATGCACGAAAAGTAAGTAAGGAAAGAAATCAGGAAGTTAAACATGTCATTCGTCTTTCAATGTTGTATAATAAATGAGCATGCAGAAGCCGTATTGTATTTATTTCATAACTCTGTAGTAGTAGCAACTTTTCTGAATGCTACATTATACACACAGGATATCAAATGGTGGAACAGGAAACGGAGAGCATTAAAACTTTATATACAAAAATTCCCTATTTTTTAAAAACAATTTTTACAACTGCTTCAGAGTTGTAGCCTCGCTGAAAAAAATTGGCAAAATAAATGTGTGAATTTTTTAAAAGTCTTTTAATTGTTCCATTTGGTGTGAGTGAAGGAGCCCTCTCTGCTGCTCTGCTGATGATGAGATGATGAGATGTGGATGGGAAGAAGAAGGAGGGTGAGGCGAGATGCCCCAAGATCACACGTACGCGACGAGTGTTAAGCTAAGCCACAAAAGTGCATCTTTTTTGGTTCTGGTTCCGTAGATATTCAAAAACACATACATATAAGCATTGTAATATTGGGATCACGTTCTATTCTAAATATTTTTTATACATGGATTCACCTTTAATCCATGCAATAAAAATCAGATTCGGGAAATGATTAAAGCAAGACCGCTTCTTCAAGTCAACGCAACGTTAGAAAATATAGTCGAGTCGAGAGTGGGGAGGTTGGATTCTTCTTATTTATGTAAACCCAGCCCCGTAATTCCGTTTGTCCGTCCGTCTGTGTAATACACATATTATTACATATATGTATTTTTTTTCAAAAAATTTCAATCTTACGTCACCACCATGAAACCAAACATTCATTATTACATTATTTGTCGGTAGCTGTGAAACCATTAAAACATATTTAAAAAAATGACTCATAGCAACAACAGGAATTTAATTTCAGATAGCAAGTTTAAGTAAGGCTTTTATTCAGTCAGTGCGCTGATGTTCCGCGTAAAGTTTATATATTCTATTTCGCTTTCAGCTTCTTCAGTCTTTTCCCAATGGTTTCTTCGCAACTCTTCATGGTCCATGAATTTTGCTCGGATACGTACACTCCACCAAAAACGACGTAAAACACAACTTTTGGGCTTGTGTATCTGTCCCTGGGATGCTGGTGGCTGAGAGAAGCGCAGTATAGTATTAAGTACTAGACACAATCTCGAGACTCATTAGATAAGCTTACTTTACCAACATTTTATAATACACGTTGATTTTTGTTCAGGTGGTGGTGCCATTAGTGCGATTCTACGAGCTATTCTGCCTGATTCCTGGCCAAAGCAGCTCCTTTTCTCTGCATTTTCCCTAAAAATACATGTAATATGTTGAACAACGTGCAATATTATATATTACCTATTATTATTACTACTACACAGATTACGTTTCTTCTGAAGCATCATCATATAATACTCAAGCTTTTATAACAAAAGACGAGAAGAAACATCATGCAAGCAATGCACTGCACTGCATTCAGCGTTCAGTGTCATTTTTCTGATTACATAAGCCCAAACGGAGGAGGAGAAGAAGAGAACACGATGAACGATGATGAGAAGGCCAAGACGACGTACATATCTTTCCCAGCGTAGTAAGACAGATTGCAAGAAAGTAACATTATCGGATTGTTTCCATCTCGTGCTCGTGTTGTTGATACACACGGTGGACTACTACTGTGGCGTCAAATCGATGCGTTGGTTATGGTAAATCTTCTTACGGATGTGTGTGCCTTCTCCGATTTAGCTTCTTTTTTTCTGTAAAAAGTCATTCATTCATTTCATATCCTTTATATAGAATAAGCTAAACGAAATGCAAACTGCTTTTATAAAAGGTAGCTCGCAACGCCGTTTTTTTTTTGAAGATCAATTCGTTCTAGTACAGCACACACCGTAGTTTTATTGCCTTGCATTGTTTCACTTGACTCACGCTGTGATCCCTGTGCGACCAGGATGACAATGCTATTGTCGGGTGCGCAAACTGTGCAAAGGCGACAGATAGCTAGCTGCTGATGAAACCTGAAAGAGATAGCGTGTGTTCCGTCATCCTGACGCTTTTCACTCTGGTAGCTCATTAGAGTCCCTCTGATTATTACAATTCATTTCTCAATGTTCTCAACTGGGCATTTCCTGGACACCATATAATAAGTTTTTACTTTCAGAATGACACCTAATAAAACCCATCCTCCGGAGCCTTGATAAGCTTTTTTTTTCTTCTTTCTTTCTCATTCTAAAACTTGTCAATTGGGTTGCCAACGGAGAATGGAAATGGCAAGGAGGACGACACACACACACAAAAAAAAGTGGTGAATGGAAAAAATGGGAAATAAAAGGCCTCCGCTGTGCATCCACTACTACCCCCAGTCCTCCACACAGGAAGAGGACTTGAGGGAAGTCTGAAAAGGGATGTGCTGCCTGGGTTGCTGTAGCTGCTGTACTTTTTTTGTACATCCAAAATTCATATGGGTTGTGAGTGAGGGAATCGGGGAAAATGCGTACAAATATTCATACAGTGTAGCCCCTCATACAATTATACTAACGTGGATAGGTGACAAAGAATGGAAAAATGCTGTTGGAATTGGAAGTTAGGTAAAAATGTGGGATAGAGCGAGAGTGAGAGAGCGAGATTGAGATTTGCCAAGGAAAAAATTTGTATGGGCATTGCTTTTTTTTGCTATACCATGTTATAACATGCGTAGAACCCTATTCCGTCCATGGCTTCTTTTTTTTCTCTGGGATGAAGAGAAACAGGGCACGCGTAATCCTCTTTGGAGTCGCGTGTGCTTCCAGAAAGAGACGCGGAGAACGAGAAGCAGAAGGAGGCATTTCTGAACAAAAACCAATCCAAAATCCAGCACAATCATCATCATCATCGTCATCATCATCCGTCGCTGCGGTACTTTACTCTCTTTGAAAAGAAATACAGCTAGATACACATACACAGGCAGGCAGGCAGGCAGGGGGAGAAAATAAGAAGTGGAATGAGCCATTGGGAAAAAGGAAACTACCCTATCTCAAGGCATCACTTTTCATCCCTGAGGGCCCTAGAGTAAAAATGCATGTGAGGTTTCCCTTATAAAACAGTTTTTTGTCTTGTGCTGCTTGCTGCTGCTGCTGCTGGGTCTCTGGGTTTTGAGTGGATTGAGTTGGTTGTTGTTAAATGCGGTCGAATATACTTATTTTCGATGGAGGATTTCAGAGGATATTTGCTATTTTATTTTACACTATATTTCTCCTTCTTCTGCAATGTTTCTTTTTTGATAAATTAGCATGTTGCTCAAAACAAGGTTCAGCTGGTGTGCTGGCTCATTTCAAAAAAAAAATTATCAAATTTGCATATCCCAATGACAGGCAAATTGACAAAATAATAAGTTGGAAGAGGAAAGAGGAGTTTGCCCATTGCAGAGCTAATTGTTAGTAGCATCATGATGATGATGATAATGAATGATGAACTTGCCTTGCTCAATAATATTTTACTCTTGCCCGCTCTGATATATAAAAAGAGACCTTTTGCTAGCTAGCTTGTTGCCGAGCAAAAAGATGAAATTGCAGCACCGTCGTCGGACGGAGCACGCCCCAAAAATGCATAACATGCGCCAATTTGATGTTTTATTTTAGTAATTTTTTTTCCCAATCCGAATATAAATCTCTCTCACCACACAATTATCAAGGTTGCACCTTTTGTCATACATACTACTCCCATATTATAACTTTAATGCAAAGTGCAAACTGTAGCTCATGCCTGACTGCTGAGTAATTATTGGATATTCTAATTCTAATCTAATACAGGATTTTAGTTCAACTTTGATATATTCAGGTCTATCATTCATTGCTCATTTTACTTATTTTTATCAACGTTGGCTCAAGGTGTTCCTTTAATCTGGCAGGCTGAAGCCCAATATGAAAATGTGCAGAAGAAGGAGAAGAAGAAGAAGAAACACGAGTTGAGTTTGGTTGGATGGAGTAGTCGAGTGAGTGAGTGAGTGAGTGAGTAAGACTCATCCGTGTTTTCCATTCCAACTGACTGACTGACTAGTCAGTGGAGTCAGTCACTAACTTCTTTGAGTATATATGCAAAGCAATGTAGTAGTAGTAGGTACGTCGTCGTAGGATAATAATAAGATTAATAATAATAATACCTGATGAGCAAACGAACGTGCGGCCAAAAAACGAGCTGAAGAAGTAAGGCTCTTTTGCCATTTGTTGTTGGCATACTACATGAAAATTGTGTACGAACGAACGAAGAATATTATGATTACAGCACGGGAAAGACATTGTTCGCCGTCGTGTGGTGCATGTATCGAAATCTCCTAACTCATCTCCTCCGCTCCGCATTTGACTACTCTTCTTCTCCTCTCTCTGCCTGCCTGCACCACACACACAATATATATAAGTATTTTTGAGTCATCTCATATCCATCTTTTGCCATCCTCCTTCTCCTTTTCCCGAAGCGTGAACACTTTTAGCCATATTAAACCGCTACTGCTACTACTCCGAACCAACAAACGCAAACGAACGAACGAAAGCTGAAAGTAGTAGTAAATAGTAAGTGGTATGGATGGTGGCATTACTTCGCATGCCGTATTAAAATGTGTGTAAAAGTCTGTATTTTTTCTCAGTCTTTGAACAACAACAGGGGCTTCTCTCCCCATATGAAAATCTCCAAGCGAGTAGGTATATTATAGTAGTAGTAGTCCACAAACGAAGTGCGTCTCCTGTAAACAGGGAACAAGCCAGGCAGGCAGGCAGGCAGGCAGGAGGCACCAGGCGCAATATTCTGTATAGGTAACGTCTTTTTGTAGTGACAAGTAAGTACCAAGTGGTTTTGTCTATTGTGATCTGAGAGAGTGAGTGAGTATTGCTGTGTGGATGGATGGGGAGCACTGAGCACGGGAGCCCCAACCAAACAGCAGCCACTGGTTCTCTGGCTCTCTCTCTCTCTCTCCTCTGGTACAAGTTGGATGGATGGACCGTCTTTCCCCTCATGTCAGTTCCCAAACTGCTTCCAGCATCACCGGACGTGCCTTTTTTTACCCTTCCGACGACCGACTAAGTGGTTTTGTTCACCAACTGTAACAAAAAAACATCATCGTCTTCTTAGTTGCTCGGCATACAAAAGTTGAAAGAGAGTTGGGATTTCAGCGTGTGCTCACTCACCCCGTATATATATATATATAATATTATCCCTCCTGCTCGCCTTTTACTCTTGCTCTTGTTTCAAGGAAAGCACCACCACCATCATCATCATCATAATAATACAAGATTTAAATGGACTTGATCAGGTAGAGGATGAGAGGAGGCAGCCAACGTAACCAGAAGTTAATGGCCGCAGTTTTTGAGAGGAAACATATCCTGTGCTGAGCTACTCACTCTCCACGAATTAGTACTCCACTGTCGTTTTCTCCTACCTCCTCATTCCTCTTTTATTTCCGGGGATTAGGCGAGCATCATCAAGACAGGGGCCCAATTAAATGCCAACATTGGGGCAACCTAATAATATTATTATTATTATTCAACCAGGTGGGGGTTGTAACCTTTCTTTGGAGCATGCATGTCTTATGTGAAGTCCCAAGTTTTTTATTGCTCAAACTTTGTTGCGACTAGTGATATATCAAGTGAGTTCAGCTAAATAATATCTCTTTAGCGCAGTGCAGGCTTGCTGCAAAGACAATGACAATATCGTGATATAATCCTTATATAATTAGTAGTAAAAGCAATTGCAATTAATTCTAACAATCCAAGTGAGACATGTTCAGTGTGGAGAGGGGCTACAAACACACAAAGTGTTCCTTAATTTGAGCTAAGTTTTATGAGGACAGTTAAACAGTGTGAAAAAATACTTTTGAGATTGTGATATGATTAAAATGGCGACTTCAATGGTACACGGGACCAGCAACGGAATGAACATTGGACTAGGTGCAAACTCTCCACTGATTGGAGGGACCATGAATTCCAACGGATCTGTTGGAAGCCTTACCCCATCCCACCCCGGCGTGAAATATTGTGCTACTGGAGGTGGTGGCAGCGGAACCAGTTCAATACACTCCCCGGTTTCTACCCCGAACTCCACCCCTAACAGCACAATCACAATCAATGGGGTATCAGGATCAATGGGGAAATGTCCTGGCTCAGTGAGCAGCAGTAGTGGTGGGATTGGAAACAACAACAGTTCAGGAAATATTGCCAACAACAACACCTCCGGCTCGGAACTTTTCGGTTCAAAATGCAAGAGAAAGATTAACTTTTCCAACTTGGGGATGCCACAACGAGGCCATCAGCCTGCAACCGTGGCAAGGAGAAATGCCAGAGAAAGGAATAGAGTGAAGCAGGTAAACAAACATCTCAAGTAGTTTTTTTTATTAATTATTGGTGTGGATGGCATTTGGCACCTTTTTCCCTTCATCTGGGTCATTGCTTTATTGAGTCAGTTGCTGGATCAGCTTTAATTACTCAAGGTTCACGCACCCACTCATAACGTAGGTATATATCATTCAACTTTTTTTTACTACTATACGCACATTCTTGAAGATGATCAACCAACACGCACGCACACCTTCATATTAAGTATATTATGAAGCACTGGAATGAAAAGGCAAATTTATAACTGTTGTTGATACACTTCTTGTTCATCTTGTGTACCTTCTGGCGTTGCAAAGATTTCAAAGCAATTAAACATGGATTGAAAAGGAGCAATCTGTAAAAATAAGATGTGAAAAAACCCACCCTTGATCAACCACACGCTCTTTCGTGATCTTGCCGTCTGTCGTTGTTTCATTAAGGTGGTCATGATAGTGAACCCTAAAAAATCCAAGGCAAAAAGAACTGCTCCATCCACACAAATGGTCTCCTCCTTTCCATTATTATCATTACTAATAAATGTACTGAAAATTGACACTTAACAAATCAAACGTGTTTTTCATTCATCGTCGTCCTCTATCCTTCAAAGTGGCATTTCCATCGGCTTTTGAGTTTCTTATGCTAATTACTCGTTAGACACAACTGCAATAAATCCGACATTAGTTTTGCAGTCATTTGGTGGTGGTGATGGTGGCGATGGGGCAAGGCTCCTGGCTAATCTAATTTGTCTAGCAAAATCGTTTAGTTAACAGTGCCATTGATGCAGTAGCAGAAAAAAAAACGCACGACATGTGAGGGAGCAGGGAGCTAAGCCAAATTCTAGGACAAGTAGTAGTAGAGCAGCGTGCAGTGGCAATGTCAGTTGGTGTAGTAGTAGTCCTAGGTTATCGTAAAAAATGAAAGTGACCGAAGAAGATGCAATCCAGTCACAGTTTTTTTTCTCCTTCAGTTTCTCTCCTCTCCTCATACTTGCCATCTGGTCCTGAAATAGTAATAATTGACATGAGGAGAGGATTGAATAGCGTTATATAGCCTTTAAAGGCGCACTTTGCTCGAGTAGTTCCTGTTTTGGCTTGCGTGAATATTTTCTTGTAGGTTCACATCACATGTTATATATATATATACGATTTCCTTTCCTCTTTTTTTTATTAAAAGTGTGCATGTATGTCTTCAGTTTTATGAAAACTACTGTGAGTGCTCAGTGCTCTGCTCTCTCACTCCAGACGAAGAAAACAGTTGGCTCATTTGAGTCAAGTTCATTATATGATGTGTCCGTCGGCAAACTAACCGTACTCCATTTTCCACAGATTTTGTTGTTTTTCTTCACTTTTCCAATGGTAAATGTCACGTCGCATGCATTAGGCTAGGACTCGACTTTAGAATTTAAAAAAGAAGAAGTTTATTTCATTACGTTATAAAAAAAGTAGTTTTTAAATACTTTCTTTGGTCTCTGTTGTCCTTGATAGCTACCCGTGCGTTGTGACTTTCAACATCACAACATCCAATTCCATAATAGGTATATATATATATATACAGAGAAAAAAATTATATAGTGTTAAAGAACTTGCAAGTAACTCGTTGCTCGTCTTATAATGACCATGGCGTGGGTTACGTTACTCATTGCGTTATTTACATGTGCTCCCCTCATTTCTCAAATCAACTTTTGTATTCAATCCAGCTCCTCTCCTCTGTATTATGTCATGTTTATAGTTTATATAGAGTGTAATAGTAGTTTGCCAATACAAGTATTAACTGGTTCGCCGCTCCGCTTCAAGTAAAACGTGGCTCATGTACCCAAAATTAATTTACACAAATAGCAGAGGAGCTACAAAGAGCAATTTTTATTCATTTCAAGGCCTTCCGGAAATTGCATAATGATAATACATGTTTAGTAGGATTTTTTCCCCATCTACATACCTGGTAGTCCCCAGTCTTTCTATATCAAATTAGGGACGACGGGGCCGGGGAGAGCAGTCTCCAAATGGTTTTCCGCAAAGCTAACAAAAAAAACAACATAAATTTACAAGAGCAACCGTCTGGCCGCACAAAACCGTAGACATACCGTCCGTACTCCAGATCGAAAACAAAGAAAGATTAAGCAGGGCTACACAAATTCTACCAATAATAATAATAATAATGCTAACTGGGCCAAGGTCCGTATTCCGGAGGGTTTAATGCAATAACTAATTACGTGTATGCTAGTTGTTACTGCGATGAAACTATATGCATTTCTCGTTGTGCCACTCTTTTAAAAAAGAAATTATGAAGGGAAATTTTATCCGGGGATGATATGGGGACGGACACATCCTCTCCGTAAAACGCTAGATACCGGTGCGTTGTTGCAGTTGCACCTCTATAAATCATTACAGGGTACTACATTAATATTATTATGCAAGGAGGAAGATAAAAAATAAGTAGTATACGGCTGGTAGGCACATAATCCTCTTAGGCTTTCATTTGCATCAAATTCCAATATACCTGGATCAATCTTCCCCTTTATTAACAAAAAAAAGTATCCGGAACGGAGAGAAATAATCGAATGTTTACACTTCAATTGAATGCATAGTAGTGTGCAACAGTCTCGCTCGACGCACGTGTGCTAATGTGCTTTATGATCACGTTTGTTTAACTCATAATAGTGAAAAACTGACAGACTTGGTTCCCATTTTTGGAAGCCCTTCCTTCTTTCTGTGCCTTTTCCTTTCGGCAACATAATATGATGTCGGAATCAAAGAGCACGCAAGTTGTGTACAGATAATCAAGTTTGTTTGGTCAGTTGGACGCGCGATCATCAGCATGGATGGAGAATGCAAGGGAAAGCTTTTCCTTTTTTCTCATCCCTTTTCATTTTGTGCAGTTTGCTTGCATAATATATGATGATTATGGTACACAAAGGATTACAAAGATTTAAGTCGGATATATGCATGTAAACTAGGTGGGATGCTGGGCACGACGGACGCATGCTTCAATGATCAGAATAAAATAAAAAACGTAAATAAAGGTGAAAAAACGACGACTGTTTTGACAGTCAGTATGCATGCAAGAGAACGGCATGTTTATTCAGGTTCACAAAGGCATCCTACTATTTACTACTACTCCGCTTTTCTAACGGGCTCCTTTCCAAGTGTTCAAACAATTTTCCGTTAGTTGAACCAGACTCGGTTAGGTTGAGGCTTCATCATCATCATTATCGTCATCGCATGACCTACGCTAACAACAGCAGGAATGATATGAAGCGGAACACAAGAGCTTCGGTGAATTATTATCACAATTTAGATGGAAAATTGCGACGCGACTGTGCTGCGCTGTTGTGATGATGAGAATCATAATATATAGAGATGCTAATGAGTAGTGTCACACTTTTTTTTATCTTCTCCAGGTAAATAACGGGTTTGCAGCCCTTAAGCAACACATTCCTCTTGGTCATCGATCAAAGAAGATGTCCAAAGTGGAGACTCTCAGGTGTGCTGTCGAGTATATCAAAAATCTCCAGGGGATGCTGCATGTTCACGGTTCTTTTAGTTCAGCGAGTCCAGCGAGTAGCAGTGTTAGCAACACGAGTGGGGATATTATTTTGATGGACGACGATGAGAATGACGAGCTGGAAGACGAGCTCGATCTTCCATTGGAGCAGGAACAACAACAGCCCCATCAACAGCAGCAACAACAGCAAATGAATGGAGTTAATAATCAGCGGGATGCGTACGCTTTGTCATCCTCCTCATCTTCACCAACATCGTCCGACTTTGGTGCTGTAGTAGCTCATCTTCCTCATCATCTCGCCGCCCTCCACTCTCATCACCATCATCATCATCAGCAACATCATCCCCATCAGCACCATCAGCAGCAGCAACACCTCCCTCATAATAATAATCATCTTCGTCATTTGTCCCTAAGTCATCATCAGCTTCACGGCACCAATGGAGTTGTCACGACGGCTCTCCTGGTCGAAAGTAATAATAATAACAACAATAATGGGATGACTGTCACTAGGAACAGCAGTAATCAGTTGTCACCCACTTCCAGTGACGACCCGTCCTCCCCCTCGTACGCTTCTGAAGCATCATCTTATGTCAACTCCGCTACTGTCAACATCAAGTATGACTATGAAAACTACGAACCAGTCAGTCCCGAAGATGAAGAGCTTCTCGATGCCATTGCCTGGTGGCAACAATCATAAACGCTCTGCGGGCATCCCACCTCCAAACTTCATTAATTCCATTATAAAGGTAGGAAAAACGACGAGAGTTTTCTCTCAACTCTTATTTATTCTCCCTTCGCTTTGCATTGCTTTACAACATTTCGCTTGAGCGCTTAGAACGACCACGATATATGAATTTGAAAACAGACCAAAATATGCAAGGAGCGAGCAGACAGGGTCAGCCAGTGTGAATTATATAATAATAATATATACCAAGGCATACATAGCATGTTGTGCTTAGAGTTAACATTTGGCCTGCACCCAAGGGACAATCATAATACACCACGACAGTTTTTAATCTTTGTGAGCTGGCCTACGTGCCCTTACCTCGAACAACATTTGCCAGCCATACATCAAAATAGGGATTTTGAAAAAAAGCAAATCCATTCCACTCTTTTCCATTTCCAGAGTCCCAGAAATAAATGAAGGGCTTCTCCACAACAGCCCTCTTCTTTCATTTCCTCAGATGGTTAAAGTGACGCATGACGCATATTATTACCTTTTTATTCCCTTACCTCTCTCTCTCTCTCTCTCTCTCTCTCTCTCTCTCTCTCTCTTTCCTTCCCGTTATATGAGTATATCCTTATAAACTCCACTCCACTGTTATTCCCATCCAGGTTGTGATGATGTATAGATATTTTTGTCCTTATTCAGAGGAGGGTTTTAAAAATGCATACTTCCACATTATTGATATCGTAGTAGTAGAGAGACCTTAGAGTTGCACCCTTATGAAAGTGCTTTTTTTGTTCCATTGAAAACACATCTATAATGAAAAATTGGGAAACCTAGCGTACAGGGAAGAGAGAGGATGAAAAAGGGAACATGGCACATGAAGCATAACAAACAGTAAGGCACCGCCGCCTCACTCTCAGAATGAACCGCGACGTGACACGGCCAAACGGAAAACCCTAAGGACTCCACCATAATATGCATTTCTCAGTCAGAGATAAAGGAAAAAAGTGGTTGGAGGGGTGCACTCAGAAAATACATATATATAGATATCCTCTAGTGACGGTGTGGTGCTGGCTCTGGCTCTGGCTACCCTCCGCGCATAATAATAATGACTCTCGGTGGTGGTGGTGGTTGTCCGTATAAGCATATATCTCTAGGTTCCTGTTCGGTTGGTTTGAAATGTAAGTAATGTAGTGCTACTTACTACATTCATACATCACATTTACACATTTTTTTCTCATTTACACAACTTCTCCATGATCCACTCCCATCATAGCATATAGTATGCCTTGAATATTACATCACACATCATTTTCTTGCCTCGGTCCACACTCTTATTTGTATTTTATTGATGGACAAAATTACTAGCAAAGCTTTTTTGGTCCCTTTTTACTCCAGGATTATTTACCTTCCATTCCATGATGGTGTGTAAACTATGTATGCCTGGTATATCCATCAGTATGCATGCAAAGTAAAAGCAAAGGTAGCGACAGCGTCTGGCTGGGCTCTATTGCCAAAGGAAAAAAAATCATTATTGTGAACTCATGCATCGTAATCCGTATCCATCCATCCGTTCGCCCATTTTCTTCGTTTCATTTCAGCAGTCAATGTCACTGGACTCACGGTTTTTGTGCTTCATTTCGAACACTTTTGCCTCTTTTGCTACCACTCTCGCGGGTCCTGCTGTTATTTTGGTGTTATGATGAGCTGGGGATAAGCGTGCGACGGACGAGCTGAGCGAGATAGGTGAGTTGGGATTGAGAGGAGTTTCAACTGAGTGCCCCTACCTCAGTCGTCATCGTCGTCGTCGTCGTGAAGGAAATGTTAAATGGGAAAGCATATTATAATGGTCGGTGGTTGAGAGAGAAGAGAAGTGAGCTCTATTGAAGAAGAAAAAGGGAAGTTGAGGAGAGAAGCCCTTTTGTTCTGACACCACCACCTCTGTAGTAAGTAAGTAAGTAGGTAGTACGAAACTACCCTTAGCATTTCCCACTCCATGTGCACATCTGTACGTACTCTCTCCCCAAAACACTCTGTCCTCTCTTTGCTCTGTGGTGGTAATCACATTGTGATTATATTCCCGGACAGGAGGAAAAAGGAGAGATCTTTTTTGCTCCATCAACGAGAGCAACGAGAAGAGAAGGAAAGGAGCAACGGAACAGAATTTTTTTCCCGTTCCTGGCCCTGCCATGCGACTACTGCTGGAAGCTAAACATATATATATGTACTGCATATGTTTTTACCAAAGCGTGTAACCCTCCACTGTACTGCTGGAATGAAAGGAAAGAATGATATGATTATTATTCGTTTTTTAAATGAACGGGAATTGGGTTCATGTCCCACTGGATTTTCCCTACTACTGGCGAAATATACACGCGTTTAAATGCCATGAATGATGCCAAACGTAAAGCGGGCTATATACCTGGCTAGAACCCCCATCAGCGTAGTAACATATAACGTAAGGTAGTTACACTATTTGCTTTGCATTACCTTCCCGTTCCCGTACCTTTCCTTATCGCATCAGGGCAGTCAGTTGGTTTCGTGGTGATAACAATGGTTCGTTTGGATAGCTGGCTGGCGATGGAATGGGGAAAATTCTGCGTTAAATTCTGTGGCATGGCATTATTATGTACATCATCATGGGATATAGAATACTGGAGTGTGTAGTGTATAGGTATAGGTAGACCCAGTGGGTGGATTTTGGACATCAAGTCGTACGTCAAATAATGAAAGTCCTTGTTCCATTCCATCTCTCTGTGTGCACAAAAATCTGTTTGAATTATGAGCAAAGTAAGTTTCTTTCTCGAAGAGTAAATAGACAAAAAAAGGGACTCCTACTACAAACGGGAAGAATCAACGGACGCAGTCATGTATTAGATTCACATAGTGATTAATGCCCTATGGACACACTAATATTGTCTGAGAGAGAGAGGATATATTATTATAGATAGACATTTTTATTCGGGTAAACCGTTGGCGTAGGTTGTAGGTTGGCAAACGAACATTTCGCGTCATGCATACGCAACACAAAACATGACAATAATTTGTTCAGAGGTGAAATGAATGTACACATTATTAAAACCGACGACGAATTTATATATATATATATATATACATATGTTATGGAAAAGGTTAACATAAGTTGCGAGTTACAGTGCATATATTTTTTAATATTGCGTTCCCACTCCATCGTCATATCCATAATGGGATTGCTTGATTTGATTGCTGCATAGGATTGCGTTGCATTGCATTGCATTAATCGGTGCGGTGGTGAATGACGACGTGAATGAAGCGTTGCGTTGCGTTAGGCTGGATTGCATATGTGGGAAGTGGGATTTTAAAGGGAATCATGGAGCTTCCTTACCTTCCACCCTTGTTTCCTTGTCACTCTTCCTGCCAGCCAGCGAGGTAGGGTTCCTTTATGCTTCTTCTCATAAAAAAGTAGAATCAATCAAGTTATGTAATTCTCGTAATAAACTAGACAGCCACATCCATATCCGAGTTAGTATACACTATAACATCCTTGCCCGGCATCATCATCACCATGATGACTTGGGCTTAATATGCATTACTGTTCTAACTGAACACTCAAAGTTATAACTTGATACCTAATTCAAAGTATAATAAAAAAAATAACATATAATGTCTATGCAAAATGAAACTTGAAAAATAAAAAAATACTTATTATGCTTCATCAGCACGTGCTAAAGATGCTTGCATTAAATGAAATGACTCACTATCAGTCAGTCAGCTTAAACAAAATGGCTAATTCTTGCTATTTTTTTTCTCATTTACAGGAAGCAGTAACCCAATCCTTCCATCATCATTCATTACCTTTTGAGATCTGGACCTGACTCTGGAGACCGTTCTTCGTGTACCTACAAATGCACTTTCATAACGGGTGTTATTAAATAGAGCAACTGACTGACACGATGGGTTTGCAGATCATCATCATCATCCGTTTAACAAAAAAGTTTTCTACATCCAGCCCACTCGCTCGACTCTAATTCCTCAACTTTCTTGACTCATCGTCATCATCTTTCGCATGTACTCAACAATCCGACATAGCTCACAGTGAGTCTGACGAATGACTTGCTGGCTTGTACCTTGGAACTAACAACTTGTTGCTGATTTCTTTTGTTATTACGACTTCCCTGAAATGTAACCTTTATGGCCTATCTGTGATTTTTCATCAACTTTATCAACATCATGAACAACCTCTCCGTTTGTAGTAAGTGTCATAATCCACAACGACGCTCTTGCTTACGACAAAAAACTGTTTGTCTTCTTGAGTACATCTGGAACAGGACGGACGGACGGGAGGGCAAACGTAAACATGCAGTTTGACCACACACATGCAAGCTTCTTTTTTTATTACTACCACAACCACAAGTGTCCACAAGCCACAAAAATTTCTTTCTGTAAAAGCTCATTATTACGGTTCGCGAACAAACAAGCCGCATCCGCAGCACCACAGCAAAAATTAATCTGAAGGACTTAAGCATCCTAAAGAAATTCGCCCAAAAATGAACTATCAATTTTTACTGTATCAGCAAAAAGATACACATAATAACATTATCTTTCTGTGATCTTTGAGGAAACTATGCAAAAGCTATAATAATAATAATAGGAGTATGCATGGTTGTCCTAATTTTACTAACGTAACGTACGCACATTTTTATATATTACAATGAGGCTGCTGCTGTACCCTGAAATTGTAATAATGAATGATGCACGTTCATATATGTAATATTATATATATATATTTAACTCCCATTTATGATTTATTAGTATCAGATAACCACAACAACACTACTTCAAGCACTGCCTAAATATTCTGGGATCTAAAATTAGCAAAACTATATATATAAGTATATAGGTACATACTTACCAAGTATTTTTCGCATCTGCCTTTGGAACATCAAAGGAACCCGAACCGAACTCACGAAACCAATGAGTAAGAGCAGCTCTTTTTTTTAAATCCTTCATTCACAACAACAACATCATTTATTTTTTAAATTTTTGTCACGGTACATCATCCAAATGCGAGGAAGAGCATTCTGTAAAATTAAATTTGCGCTGAGGATTCGTCATCATCATGTCCTCACCAGCCAGGGTGATCGTAAATGACATTCATAATATAACTTTTCTAAACTAAAATGCAAGAATTCGGCTTTCATATTAGACGCATAATATTATTATGTTTTCTGTTTTATGTACATGTCCTTGTTTAGCATGTTGATATCTAAAGGAAATTGATTTTTCCCTAACTTAATTATAAATTTTTTATTAAAGTTTTTTCTTGCATTTCTTTTTGTTATGCATTCATTGATGCTCTATTGCAGCGATAGGGCTACTGGCTACTACCAGTTTCAAGGGTAGATTGAGAGATTTTTTTTGTTGAGTTGGTTCATGCTCCTTAAGTTATTTTAATTATTGATTGGTTTTTCTGTTAGATGACAAACCGTGATAACTACTTGAGTTAAATGATAAAGAAATGCCCTCTTTACCTTCAATTCAAGCACTCAGGAATTAGGGGCTATAATAACAAATAAAAATAGGACAACTAAAACTAAAAAAAATCCTCGTTTGTCTAGCTAGACAGCTAGAGAT
Organism: Dicranocentrus wangi; assembly: GCA_036850665.1. Classification (NCBI taxonomy): domain Eukaryota; kingdom Metazoa; phylum Arthropoda; class Collembola; order Entomobryomorpha; family Entomobryidae; genus Dicranocentrus; species Dicranocentrus wangi. Next base: position 34,488 of record JAANSN010000849.1, read on the forward strand.
CACTTGCTAATGCTACCTAAAACGCGTGGTTAGTTCCAAGTCCTTTTTTCGTTATATTCTTTGATGCTGTATAGCCCATTTCAGGATGCAATGGGCTGCAGCTGTGTAGTGTAATAATAACTATAAAGTGTGATTAATGGTATATCATCACTATCTTAACTATTGCTAAACTGCTGCCTAATTTTCTATGAAAATAGTGGTGAATGAGTGAAGGAAAGAATTGGAATTGGACTTTACGAGTTTAGTGAATATGAGATGCGCGTCAGATTTCAGGCTTATATATATATTTTTTTCTGCACTTTTGTACCTCTATAATAAGCACGTCGAACCAGTCAAGTCAATTGCTCTGCTTATCCATCCAAGTTTTACACACTTGTTTTTAGCATATTATATCAAGCTACATTATATTGCATATTAACTAATTGCATTAATATCTGTTGAGGTTTTAATACTTTAAAAAAATTATTGCAGTAGTAATTTTTCGTATATAATCATAGTTTTAACACTTGCGTTGCTACATTTGAGAAGCACGGGAGGGGAAACATAAAACTGCTGTGAAATTAAAATGTAGGAAATTTTTTTGTTCATCTACTGTTTTTATTTAGCTTTTATTAGTATTTTACGTTGTAGTTTGTATTTTTGTAGTTTAGGGTATGTAAGGTTACGTTTTATATGCATTGCATTGAAACTATAAAAACATATTACATGCTCATCAGGATTTAATTAATATGTATACAGGATAATTTTACACTATAAATGGTAGTGTCAAGTTGATGTACACAATATTTAAAATATTATATTATGTGGTATTTTAAATTGAGGTTACAAGTTTTAGATAGTTATTATTTTAATATAACCGCTGTACATTTAACAGATTAAGTATATAGCATTTTTAGGATCATATAAGCTCTTTGTTTCTAGTCAAACATAGCGTTTTAGGATGATGGTGATGATGATGATGATATGATAACTTTGTGTTGGCAAGGTTTATTCATGCGGATTGACAGAATGCAAAATGCACGTACAGTTAAGACCCATCAACTGTAAACGCATTTTTTGAAGTAAATCATCCAATAACTTTTTGTAAGCCATTGAACTCTCTCTCTCTCTCTCTCTCTCTCTCTCTCTAAGCATACAAAGCATCGTAAATTTTTAAAAGATTTTTTTTATTTATAATAATGTATAAAAATAGTCATTTTTGTACAGAGATCAAGATTGGGCATGTATGCCTGATTGGATATATTAGGTAGAGATTTACAATAAATTCAAAGGAAGTTCTTGGCCTTGGCATGGCGTTTATTATTTCCGTTTTTACTACTCATGTCGATACTTTCGAAATGAAGCACTATTCAGGCTTTAGACTCCTAGATAGAAATTTTGGAAATCTTAATGACGCTGCAGACTACCTTTATATATACTCTTAAGAACTATCCGTAAGGAGGGTCAACATGAGACATTTCTTGATACTCCGTACGCAGCACATGTGTATTATAGTATAAATTATGATTAGTGACTTGTGTGACTTTTTAAAAGTATTTTTCATCCTTGCCTTCCACAGAGACACAAACACAAGCCGTCCAAGTACAAAAAATCATAATATTCATAAAATCAATAAATTTATACCCATTCTAGTGTTTTCAATGAATAAAACGAATCATGAAACAATCAGTATATAAAAATTAAACCAATCAATATCGCAAAATCCAAGAAATTTGACATTCCTTAATCTAATAACTTTCCGAAAAAAAAGAAGATTTTCCCGTAGAAATATATAATGGCTGTTACATGCGTAGACATGCATATATAAATAAACTGTGAATTTACTAAAGATTCACAAGAAACCTGCCATACTCCATATACAAGAAAGCAAATTTTGTTGCTAACAAAAGTAACATACGACGAGACATAATTTTTTTTGTTAATCATTCCACGACATGTGACCAATCAATTTGCAACAATTACACAAACTAGAATTAAAATTTTTGTTTGGAAAAAATAACGAGATTGCATTTATGCAGTCCTGTAGCTTAAAGGATTCACTTTGCGAGTGGCAATGTGTTTTTATGTGTACGCATTTCTTTTAAAACAATATATAATATTATTATAGTTCGTTGTTGATAATTGTTTATTAGGGTTGTACATTAATCTATCGAAATACTGAAAGATATGATAACTTGTACCATACCATGTAATCTATAGTTAATCAAATTACATTATAAGTTGTTTAAGTGTAAGTAAAGTATATGGCCAAATCAATCTGAAAACTTTTTCATGCGGAATTAAGTCTAGAATCTAATTTTTTAAGGACACACAAGCAGAAACTATATAACATAGCAAACCAATTATATTATATTATCTTATGCGAGTGTGGCATGGAAATAATGACATACATTACATACCTATCGTATTTATACAAATAAACCATAATGTTGTAAAATATTATTATTATTAGGATTGAGTTAATGATGTCGGATCGTAATTTGCTAAAAAACTTTAACTGTATTTTTTAAATAATATTAAACGTTGTCAGCGTTGTTGTCGTTTTGTATAAATTATATATCATCTATGTTTGACAGTATATTTACATACTATCCTTTGTTCATACAATGTATAAAAATAAAGCAAGGTTTACTGGATAAAGAATAAGGTTGGATTCTGTCTTCTTGTTTTGTATTCATTATTTAACAACTTATCGTCCTCATTTAATTTACTCCATGTATGCATGCATACCGTTGCGAAATCAAAAAAAAATGTTCCAATATTTTTACCCCAACAAGTAGTGGAAACTTGTAAAGAGGATAATAAACTGTACTTTTGTAAATACGCGAGACGGGCACCGGAAAAAAGTACTTTGTCTTCATATACATACTACAATAGAGTTAGCGTCTTTCCTAAACTCACCAGTTGTGCAAAATACTTGACTACTTTGTGTGTTTTTTGAAAGGAATCCCCTGACTGTTATATTATCTCTCGTGAGAAATGGCAGTGATTCTACTTGCTCATTTAAGACATTCCTTTCAATAAGTTTTCCTTTGATGTCATAACAAAAACAGAATAAACTACAATTTACACTGTCTTAAAAGCCATTATAGTAAAGAAAAAACAAGGTTGACCTCAAAAGTCTCAAGAAACCCACGAGACAACGTGTTCGTGGTATTGTAAAAGTGGAAACGAAGGAGTGGAAGGAACCACGAGAAATAATGGATTTGGATCTCTCAGTAGCTGAGCTGGATACTCCATCATATTATCCATACCTGTGTGCAGGCATAGGGATCCGTCCTGAGCTGTTTTTTTTACACAAGTAGGTTATATAAATGATAATAATGAACAACAATAAAAAGGTAATGTCATCAACGGCTTTTGAACTTTTTTTCTGAAGGCTGAGTTTGGAGAGAGAAACAAGATAGTAGACAGGGTTTTTTCAGTGACATCCGATGATTTCTTTTTCAAGAGCCCCTATCGTAGCATCCACAAGGAAGCTGCATGAAAAGCAGATAGACACCATATAAAAGCAGTAAAATTGTGAATAGTAACGGGGAAATGAATACCTAGAACCTGGATATCTGAATGATAGTTTGTTTTTAACATGTGACATGCGGGTACACTTAAAGTGTTGGAGACCACCACGGCGTTTTGTGACATGTTTGTACTACCCAGCTAGCCAGGAGGTCGTGTATAAACTTAAATAAATATCCATTTACTCCGTTACTCCGAACCGCTTTGAAATCTTGCAATTACTACCTTTTATATGGGCTCATCAACAATCCATAAAAATAATAAAACGTGAAAAAAACATCAGACAATAAACGTTGGCTAATTCAAACTTGGAGAAAGAAATCACACTAGCTATACACAAATTTAATTTCAAACAAAATACATTACGGTTAAGGTTCTAGTAAGGGACGACTTTCCCGAGTCCATTTTTCCATGTACTACGCGGATGCGGAGAGGATCCACGACTTCCACGCGTAGCATCCTTTTTCGTGAAGACATTTTGACGTCGTCGATGGAACCCTCTTGCTTGAACCGGCGCAGGCGGATTAGACAATGTCGGATTTTGAGTCAAGGCAGCCGTAGGTTTTCCAATACTTGTCGGTCCAGCAGTTGGAACACTACTCGCAGCGCCACCGGTTCCAGCAGGACCGCGTTCGGTAGGATACGATAACTTTTGCCCTTTTGATACTCTCTTGCTCACCATCAACGACGCAATTTCATGAGTGCAGGAAGCGATTGCATTGCTTGTTCCACGGAGTGTGACCATCCTTTCAGTCGAATTAGGGAGTGTTTCACTAGCGACATGAATTGATGACCCGGTTGCTCTACGCAACTCTCGAATTTTCGACCCACCCGTTCCAATCAATGGTCCACACAGGGACGATGGTACCAAGATACCGAGGGTGGCTTTTGGTTCTGGTTGATTATCTCCATTTCCATTCTTCGTGCTTGTCATATCTGACACATCAACAGTTTCCAGTTCTCTAGAAATTAAATAAACTGCGTGCACAATCCTCCTTAACTTGCCAGCAATGGTGACGATGCTCTCCGGCGTCGGGCTAACGGAGATAAGTGTGCCAGAGTCTTTGCCAAGCCTTTCGACGACGCAGCCCTTGGCACCAAGTACGCGTCTGACTTCATGAGGCTCGATTATACAGCGTATGGCTAGGCTGCTGCCAGTTGCTTGAGGGTCGTTCCTAGCTGTAGCCATGCTTCTTTCCGGAATATTATGCAATGGTCAACTGAATAACTGAATATATAAATAAACCGATTCCCAATATTAATTCTTACATAAAAATTTTTCACTTACGATTAATTCATGTAGTCTAAAAGTAAAAATGGGAAAGACCTACTTTTCGAGCCCTATCCCAATGCAGTACATATACGAAAGGAGTAGGAATGCAGAAAAAAATAAAATATATAACTATCGAAATTTACTTACTTACCATATGTACGTCCAACCAAAAAATTTCTAAACCGAAATTGGGCTTCAATTCACTGAATCTACGTCACTGACAAGACTATACTACTGACTGACTAAAATGGATTTGTCAACAAGCTTTTGTACAACAAGTGAGAGAGAAAGGATAGAGGACACACCTGATGAATTCACACCGGTCGCACGACAAAGAGAATAAAAACGTGGGCTCGAAAAGTACCCGGAAACAGGTGACAGAACCAATAAGTAACTAACTTAAGGTCTATAAGAAAAACTTTGCGTTGCAACTCACAATCAATCAGAAAGAAGTCACAGTGTATGATCTGCGATCCATCAACCAAATTGCTAATCAAAAATACCACTTGGTTTTTCAGCAGAAATTGTTCAAATCAGTATTAACTTTACAGGAATAAGGATTCACTGGAACTTTCCTTTTTTAGGATTACGGAAAGGACTGAAGGGATGCGTTAATAAAGTATATATTACAAGAGGACGGTTTATTTATATCAGTTCCCTCCCAAGTATTGTAGTTAGGTATGTAATTTTACAGTCAAATGAAAGAATTATTATTAAGTAGCAAAAGCGTAGCTGCAGCTGTGATGAAATTATGGATGCTGTGTGTGTGTGTGTGTCTGCGCTGATCTGATTTGGCTGAAACTTGGTATGTAGGTACTTTAGGTCTTGAGGAAGGCAACCCATGTAAATCAGCCAATTCGGGTCAAGGGTAAGGAGTCAAAGGTCAAGTTGAAACTTTTCTTGTAATGACATGCCATAACATATAGGTCATTATGTAGCTACAGTAGGTGTTCAGATACCTCCATAAAAATTAGCCAATCCAGGTCAAAGGACAAAGTGGATGTTTAGAGTTGAAGTTTTGACTATTGCATATATATCCTATTTGGATTGATGCTTTTGCTACTTTCTTATAACATTTATGTTGAATGATCTTGTTATTTTTTGCTTGTTTGCCTGTGTTGTGCTTTACGCCATATAAGCATTTTTTCACTTACGTTTCCCTTACTTTTACTCTTTGTTTCACCTTCAAACTCCTGCCTCCCAAGAGCCAAACACGAGACAAGTTGTGAAGAAGAATCTGAAGAATAATGCACCTATATGCATGTACCAAGAATTACTTACCATTTTACCAACTTACAATTATATGCACCATTATTGAGTGAGGATTTGAGGATGCGGAAATACAATATTAGGCTCATGTAAATAGCTTGTTGTAAAAACGTGTTTGTACGACATTATTAGGTTTGTGATTGTGATATTAGCATTGAAATATACTTGCACTTGCACACTAATTAGTTTTGAGGATACGATTTTATGTAATAAGGTCTGACCCTTAAACATGCAGAGCAGAGCTACAATTGTACAAAACTTGTAATTTACGCCACACTTTGTAGAAAAAAATTTTTTTTAGAAAGGAAAGATATATATTATGTAGAGCGGTATTATGGAAATGACTCTGATGAGTCCCTTCTTGTTTCGTCAACTTCGAATGGGATGCATATTATTATTATGTGATACCTTAAGTGCATGAGAATCGCATGAGATTCTGATTGTCGCATCTCATCGGATGGAATGTCAAAAAACGGTTGCATATTCGATACATGTTTTTGAGTGGTCAGTCCAAGCATAAATCTCTCATTTAATAACAACGACGCTTTAACTTAATAAAAGGAAGTGTGAACGCGTTAACCTACTAACATTTCTAATTCCTGGTTTCCCAAATAGGATCTATTCTAACAATTTGAAAAATAAATCGTCAAAAAATGTTATGCAGTTGCACGATCTACTTATTACGCAATTTTAATGCTTCCTGAAGTAATCTAGTGAAGGACACCTTATTTTTCTTAATAGGTTTACAACTACATATTCAATTCAGATCATGAAATTAATATCAGTCTACCTACAGGGAATGATTGTTTTATTTGTCTTTCGTTCCTTTATTATAAAATGCCACAAAATTATACAACGTTTGATTGTTTTGTCGTGTAATATAAAAATTAAAATATATATAACATTTCCATTCGACCGAACGATAAAAGTTTGATAATTACATTTACATATTCATATGAAATGTACATGTATCAAATATACAAACCAGCTATCTAATTGAAACTAAGATTCTAATTCGACGACGCATCTTCTCCTCAATCTTCAACTTCAGAAACCTTGGTCTTCTCAGATTTTTCTTCTTCGGTTTGATCCGCCACAGCATGTTCGTTCTTCAACGTCTTGGCTTGCTCTTCCGCCTTATGATTCTCATTCAAAGAATCAACCTTTTCTTCAGTAGCAGAACATTCGCCCTTAGCCCCAGTGTCTTCACAGACGTTTTTCTCAGCAGGTTGGATTGCTTCAGCGGTTAATTTTACGTCCTCGGTACTGCCTCCAGTCTTACTAACATCATTTTTCGTGGCTAAATCACCACTGGTTTCAATTTCAGGCTCTTTCTTAATGTCATCATTTTTCATTTGGTTGACGGAATCCACTTTGTTGTCGTCATTTGCTTTCATGGAAGTGTTATCTTTAGAATCACAATCTTCCTTAATCCCTTGCTCCAGATTTTCTTCCTCAAGTACCAATGTTTTGTCTTTCTTGGATTCCAATTGTCGTTCTTTTTTGGGCTCCGTCGGAGATTCTACTTCTTTCACATCCATCTCATTTTCTTTTTTTGCTTCTATTTCCAAAGTTTTGTCCGTGTTAGATTCGACGACGGTTTCCTTGTTTTCAACGGACATTTCCACGTTGGACTCCCGAGCCTTATCATCCATCGGCTCAGCTGGAGAATCATCCTTAGTCTCCAGGATGGTCTTCTCCTTTTCCTCCTCTGCCTTGACGCCATCCTGAATTTCCATGGTGGTGTCCTTCGTCTCAGCACCACTGCAGCTGTCATCTTCACCCTTCGCTTTCCCTTCATCGCTTTTCCCGTCGTCGCTTTCGTTGGTATCGTTAGATTCGTCATTTTTTATTACATCAGTATCGAGATCTTGAGGGATATCCTTATCTTGACCTTCAGACGAAACCCGTCCCTTCCCTTCTGTGTCACATTTTTGAGCCCCCTTGGACTCATCTTCGACGCCCAAATCCTTGTCGATAGACTTTTTCTTGCGTGCTTCACTTTCGTTAGCTTTTTCAGTTCCAATAGTGGAAGTACAGTGCTTCTCATTTTTCAGCGTCTTAGCTCCATTCCTCAACTTCTTGTCATCTGTCTTTCCCTTTTTCCCATCAGGTTCAATTTCCATATCCATATCCATTTCGGACACGGCAGGATACACTACATTTTCCACCCGAACTCCACTGCTCGTAATACGACTGTTGATGTCAGACAAGACCATATTCATCTGGAGAGCCTTGAATGGAGGTACATCATGAACGTCCTCAGCATATGCAGATGCATCATCAGCAGCAAGCGCCATAGCTTGGGATTTGCTGTTTGCATCAGAAGACTTTGATAAAATTTGTGCCCGTCCAGGCTTTCTTCCACTCAAAGCAGGAGGTCTACCACGACGCTTCTTGACAGGAGGTTCAGCTACCTTGGCTGGAGGAGACTCAGCCCTTCGCTTGGCGGAAGGTGCGCTGCTGGTAGTCGGCTTTTCCACACTTACTTCTTCAGTGGCTCCTTCCTGTTCATCCGATTTAGAAGCTTTCCTACGCTTCTGCAATTCTCGTTGCTATCAACAAAAGTCCAAACAGAATTATACTACATTACAACGAACCAACGAACCAAAACCAATATTTAGTTTAGTACATAGATAATCAATCACGCTTACCCGGCGACTCTGATTCTCAACCTGTAATGCGTCATAAAATTGCGGTCGTTCTCGCGTGACCCTCGCCGTTCGGCGTCGAGGGACCTCAGGCTCCGGATGGAAGGCTGGATCATCGTCATAATTCTCCACGGACGGGAGAGAATTAGCGCTTCGTCGACTTGCGAAAAATACGTGCCCACAAACACACTTTTTGCAAGCGACCGGGTTCTAGAAATAAAATCAAAATTGAAATTAAAAATATCTAGTTAATTTGATCTTTTTACACAAAGGAGGATTCGAATTAAATTCAAATTGAAATGATAAAAGATGTAAATAAACGTAATAATAACTTACGGGCGTATCGCATTTTGGACAGTTTTTAGTTGCCATCTTTGAACAACTCTTGTTCATACTATTCAGCACGTGTCTATACTAATAGTGTTTTCCGATATTTACTCGGAACTTCTTCTGGACGTTGCGTTGATCACAAATGACAAACACCAATGACGACAACACATATATAGCACACCCGTCGTCACCAGTCACCAGTCCAGTCGCCACACTATACTATGACAATATAGTCCCGACCCGAAAACCTATAAAAAATGGATATCAACCAACTGGTCATCATCAACTCAATAACTCACAAAAAGTATAAAATATCTTGAATTTGAATGTGGAATGTGTCTTCAATCGTCAACCAGCATATTCTCCATTCAAGTACCAACTTACAAAACCCTAATACAGGTAACAAGGTGACAAGGGATAAGAGAAGTACCTGACCTGACCGACGTGCCTCTCAAATTAAGACAAAAGCGAAAACGAAATTATATCGATTCTATACAAGTTTAGTAGTATTTAGATTACGGATATGAAATTCACTTTTTGTATTCAAACTCATATAATATACTACCCCAACAAGTAATATCGGGATTTTTGATCGAGAGGTCACCCCTCGAATTTAGGGTCGTGCGATACCTCGATGGAAAGCTATGGTCCTTCAGAATAATACTGTGGTGGAATTTAGTT